>BQKZ01003170.1:0-21337 GCA_036244855.1 Temnopleurus reevesii
CATGGTGCCACTTCACACCTTTTTTTCTTCAGTTTTTGCATATCTACTAGCAAGGTAAGAAGTAAAAAGTAGAACTATTCTTCTCTATTAGTATGCAAGTGTGAAGTACGCGGCTTTCCATGCAGTGACAACATGATAAGGTGCCTTAGTCTTCATATCTGCGGCCTGGTGACATTTTGCATTTTTTTTTCTTAGATTTTGCACATCTACAACCAAGGCAAGAAGCAAAAAGTAGAATTTCTCTTCTATTATTAGTACGTAAGTGTGGAGTACGCAGCTTTCCGTGCAGTGACAACAAGATAAGGTGCCTAAATATTAATTTTTACGGCCTTGTGACATTTCGCATCTCTTTTGTTAGTTTTTTAATTATCTTCTAGCAAGGTAACAAGCAAAAAAAAATAGAATTACTCTCCTCTTTTAGTCCACACGTGTAATGTACGCGGCTTTCCGTGCAGTGACAACAAATAAGCTGCCTTAATCTTCATATATGTGGCCTGGTGACATTTCGCACCGTTTTTCCTCTAGTTTTTTCGCAACTAGCAAGGTAACAAGCAAAAAATATAATTACATGGTTTTATATTATTAGACAGGTGACAAGCCAATAACCAATTACTAATAATCATAATTTTACGTTATAGTTTTTTTTTCAAATATCATATAAATACCAGCGGGTTTTTTTAATGACTCATCTAACACGTATTTGCAGCTACATTCGATACATCAAATAGTTCATCTATCTTCAATGTTGGAATGGTTTCCCTATGTCACTGTTATACCACCGTTAAGTAACAATAGACCTTGCAATTATACTGTATATCTATGAAGAACTCCTGCTGATAGCGACTCGGCAATATAACGCAGATATAAGATATATAAATCTATACTACAAATTCGAGCGTTATGAAAGAAATGTGTCCGAATTAGTCAAAAAAATATTGGCATATCATTAGAATTTCACTGTTGTCAAACTCAATATCGGATTTCATTCATCAATTGGTCTTTTTAAAAGATTTGTAAAAGAGGGCAGTACAAGGGTGGACATTTCGGGCTTTACCGTCATGTCTTATGCATTATTTTTTTAACAGATGACCACTCTCGGGTGCAGTTGCCTATGCTAGAGAACGATCCACATTCCGACTACATCAATGCCAGCTTTATTGATGTAAGTTGAAGTAATATATAAAATTGATCTTAAAATGTATTAATCGTATTAGACTTATATAACTTCGTATACAGTGCTATCCATTAAAAGACGTCAATTCGGAAAACTTAGAAGAATTGTCCAAATCAATTATCTCTAAAATGCAATATCTTTCATCGTTTCCTTCTGAATGATTATGCTAATACGTTAACTCATATATATATTTTCATTGGTGAATATACAACTGACTCTCATGTTATATATCCAGGTATGTTCTATGTTTTGTTTTAATGCATTGAATATTGACCCATCTTGAGATACGTTAATGGGAATGGACATCATCAATTTTCTTGGAACTCAGCATAAGAAGCTTAATGCGATATGTATTTGTTATTTCAACAAGCTTTTTTTTTTTTATATATTTATAGTTTTTATTGAGATTATTTCAACAAGCTCATAAACGTCACTATACTAACGTTCTACGTTTGCACATCGTGAGACAACTGATCAACTCTCTTCAATTATTCTTCACCACGATGAACCTCTTTCAAACCAAGGCTCATAATTGTTTGCAAATCGTTTTTGTTAAACATAACAGTTATGTTTTATATTAATAATAATAATAATAATAATAATAATGTTTTATTTACCCATGTTAGCCACATTCAGCTGTATAATAGCTGCTCTTCCAGCGGGCCCTGCATAACATAAAGTTATTATTATCCTTCTCCTTTCTTAAATGCCGAGCGCCTGGCAAGAAGGCAGATGGTCCCATTTTTATAGGTCTTTGGTATGACCGGGCCGGGGATCGAACCCACAATCTTCCGTTCATGGGGCAGACGCTCTACCACTGAGCCACACATGACCGGTTATGTTCAATATTGCTATAATTTTGTTTGTTTTTGTTTTGTTTTGTTTGTTTTATAGGGATACAATTTCCCAAGAAAGTACATTGCTGCTCAAGGTAATGCAAAGAATATAATATTTATAAAATAGGATTTATTAGTATAGTGCATTCCCCGGAAAGGGTGATGATTCTTTAGTTTTTAGTCAAGTACTTGTGAATTAGTTGCAAGGATAATTATGTTGTACATCCATCATCACTAATTAACAGGGATGATGATTTTATTATAAAAATATTATAAAAAATTATAAAAATATTATTAAAAAAAATTTAATCGGCAAAAAATTAATAATAGTTGAAATGTTTAATGTATTAATTTGCATCATTAAAATATTCCTTATAGACAAAGTCTGAAGTACGAATAGATTTACAAAAGAAGGATTAAAAATGCAAGAAACAACACTTAAATGTACCTTTAATAGTAAGATACGAAAATTAATAATGCACCGGATATGTTGATAACGGAAATGGTCTAACCTGAGAGAAAATGGGTGAAGTAATAGTACACGAGCTTGTTGGTAAGGGTTTCGAAAACAGCATTCTAATAAGAAGTATTTCATAGTAGGAAATTCTCCCGTGGTTTTCAAAATCAGCTAAAATCACGAACTATTCTGAAAAATTATGCTACAATATCTTACGCTCTGTTATTTGGCAGGACCAAACACGGCATCAGTAAAAGACTTTTGGAGGATGGTATGGGAAGAGGATTGTGGAAAGATTGTCATGCTCACCAACTTAGTCGAGGGAGAGAAGGTATGTGAATGTCATTGAAAATCATTTTCAAAATAAAAACTTCATGATCCCGTTTTCCTGAACGTTTTCCATCTCCTCTTTGTCAATATCGAGTGAACCTGAAGCCTGCGTCACACATTTGCGTTTTTAGCCTGCGTCGGCCTAGCGTTTGGGGAAATTAAAAACGCACCCTTGACGGGCAGCATACGCAGCTAAGACGGTAGACTGGCGTACGGCTTGCGTTCGGCTTGCGTTCAACGAGCGTACGACGAGCGTCAGTTAACCGCATGACCTGCGTCTTTGTGCGTCAAGGGAGCGTTTTTAATTTCCAAAAACGCTGGGCCGACGCAGGCTAAAAACGCAAAGATGTGACGCAGGCTTTAGGTAAACTCCTCAGTAGATATTTATACCTAATGATCAAAATATTTTGCTCAGGTTCCGATCTTATTACACTTTTGTATGAATCAAATTAATGTTTTCAAATTGCTACGAATATGAAAAGAGAAGGTTTGTAAAGCTTGTATAATTACAATAGTCCATTTTAGTAAAATCACTGTGGAAGAATGGCGAATTTGTATCAATAAAAAGCACATAGTGAAGTGGGAGGTTTTTTTTTGCAACTTGTACAATATAGCGCTATCAATCAAATGTATTGGGTGTCCGGACAGGGTTGTTCTGTCGACAGAGGATTTCAAAATTCTTTTATCAGCAAAATGATATTTTCATTCCATGAATTTCCTCGAAGTTATTTTAATAATGCTCTAAATGAAAAATGGTTATGATAATGACCATGCATTTACATATATTTGCTGGAAAATTCAAAAGAGAATACTGACAATACATTTGTTTATTTACGCATCCAACACGATATATAAGCTATTTCCGCAAAACTAAGTCGGTCATGGATAATAGAGCCATACGCCATGTATTGAACTGTGCGGACAGCAATAACAAACCGGTTCCAATTTGAAGGAACTTTACAAAGGAGCACTGAATTTGCGTTCGACTTAATTTTTCGGAAATAGAATATATCGTGTTATCCATACACTCACCCCAATACCAATATTACTTAGGGGAAATTATTGCCTCATTTAACCTATTGACTACTGGAATCGGGTAGTCCCTACAAGAAATCTATTGCAATTTCAAAATTCAGTAATCAATGAGTTAATTCTTCTATTGTATTGTTTGTCTTTCACCCACACAAACTCCGGGAGTGTTTGTTGTAATTTCTAAAGTTCTCTTTTATGTAAAATGAAAATTTCAGAAAAAGTGTGAGAAATATTGGCCTGAGAAGAAGATGCTGTATGGAAAGATCACGGTTACTATGAAGAGCCAGGAGGTCAATACTCATTACACAGTCAGGACATTCAGTGTTCTGGTAAGTCTTGTTATACCAAGGAGTTGAGACTATTAAATGAGTTAAGCAAGAAATTCTACATTGTCCCCTACTGTCTTTAAACACATTTCGACGAGAAATATTTCTTTTATGAATGAAAACAACAGGGGATATTATAGGTCATCTGCATGCACAGTAGAGTAGAGAGGGACTTTGGGGGGGCTTCGGACCCCCGGGCTGAGTTTTGGGCGCCAAATTTACTGAGGGGCGCCAGGGGAGCTATGAGGCTAGCGCAGATAGAATGCAAATTACAAGATTTATTTTCAAATTTGGTCCCCCGGGTCTTAAAGTCCGAGGTGCGGTGCATGACCTGCCATTGCGGATGATGATGACAGGTTTAACAAAAATGCTTTGATTCTAAGGTTAATTCTTCCACATCCAC
This sequence comes from Temnopleurus reevesii, assembly GCA_036244855.1. Taxonomy (NCBI): domain Eukaryota; kingdom Metazoa; phylum Echinodermata; class Echinoidea; order Temnopleuroida; family Temnopleuridae; genus Temnopleurus; species Temnopleurus reevesii. Next base: position 4,559 of record BQKZ01003170.1, read on the forward strand.
ATTCTCTAACGAATCGTTAAAAACACGTAAAAGCTAAATCCATGATAGGAAAAATGTCACAACCGTAAGAAATATACAATAAAAGGGGAAAATGTAATACAATGGAACATGAAAGACATCATACATGTATGTGCAATTCTGTTAGGGAGAAAAATACCAGTTTTCCTCCTATATAATCTACGTGAATCTTTGAAAGCTATCGGCAATTATATTGATGTTACTTCTGTATTGCACATTCTCTATTCCCTCTTTATCAGTGTTTATAATCAAAAGACGCAATCCTACCTATATCATCCTTAAACAATGTCAATATTTAACTGAAGACGCTCTATAATGATGATGATTATTATTATTATTAATATTATCACTATTATAATAGATGTAATCTATAATGCGCGAAATCAATCCTGCTTGATGCTCAAAGCACAGTACAACATAAAGTACAGTCAAGAAAAGTTTGAGGATAAGGAGGAAAAGTGCAACTTGATTTGAAGTTATGAATAAAGAGCAGTATTGCAATAGACATTTTACAAGAGAAGGGGCAGTAGTATACAAAGTACTCACTCTAATTGCGGCAACATTTGTTATATGCAATTATGTCATTTTGTATTTTCAAAAATACATTATCATGCACAGAGCTGTGTGCTGAAAGATCGATAGTATGGTAGGAATATATTCATAAATTAAGAGCAGATATTTTGTGTTATCATCTTTCGTGCCGCTTATTTGTTATGTATCTTGATCATATAGTTAATTTCTCGTTCCATTTTCTTCACCAGTGCCGGTTTATTGTTACGTATCTTGATCATATAGTTAGTTTTTTTTTTCATTTTCTTTTTTTTACGATTGTATCATCAAACAATGAATACACCTAGTTCAATGACGTCATCCGTGAGGTAGTGCAGTTCCACTATACATCCTGGCCTGACATGGGAGTTCCCCAGTACACCACGCCTCTTATGAACTTCCTTCGAACCGCTAAGCAACACAGAACCAGTACCTATGGAGCCATCATCGTACACTGCAGGTAACCCATTTGCTAAACTTTTTTTTGCAGTTTCTACCTCAATTTTCCCCTATTTTACCTTATTTTATGAACTAGCATAATCATAATCGAGTTATTGCAAATATGTTTACCAACCAGTGTGTTTACAGTTATGCGGAGCTATGAACAGATCACAGCGCCCGGACAAGATTCGAACCCGTGACCTCTCGGTTACGAGACGAGTGTCATAACCACGGAGTGATCATGTTCGTAGAAGAATTTAAGATGAATTGTAAATGAGCTGTACAGTTAATGAATTACAAATCTTTGCAAAAACCACTATAGAAATCATTTCATCATGACTAGTTGTCCAACTAATTTTAAATTCTCCCCTGACTGCCTGAGCACAATCATTTCAAGAACATTGCACATAATTTGCACACAGGATATGAACTTTTTGATAAGCTGCCTTATGTGAGGGTATCGGAGGTTTGTAGTTCATGGAATTTCAGCAAATACTTGGTCCGAACGAGAAACATCTCTACTCAAAAAGGAAAAGATCAGACAAATATATATCAGAATACAAAAATCTAATCAAATGTCAACCAAATTTGAAAAACTGTACTACATAGCATATATACGTGTCGATCCCATCCGAATTGGAATGAATTTTATTGATAGCTATTCAATGTTATTGGACACTGTATAGAATTGTATATATCTATATATTAACAAAATATTGATATTTTCTATCAGCTATACAATAAATTTTAATGGATAAATGTCCAAATGTCCGAGGAAAATTCTTTTTTTTTTCTAAAAGCAGGTAATTTGTTTCTCTGAGAAACTTGCACTTTTTTCCAATGTTTTCTATTCCAGTGCTGGTGTCGGGCGAACTGGAACATTCATCACTTTGGACGCCATGTTGGATCAAGCTGAGGCTGAGAATACAATAGGTGTCTACAGCTTCATATCAGAAATGAGACAGAATCGAATAAAGATGGTGCAAGTATTCGTGAGTAAACCCCTTTCCTTTTTCAGCATCATTTCATACACAGCTATCATGCTGTTATTCATTTTTCAAAAACTGATGGAATTGTTTGAAAATTACACAATTGGCTTTGACACGATATAAACTATTTCCGTAAAATAAAGTGATATATTGAACTGTGCTACACAACAAAACCAAGCCGATTCGGATTTAATTAGCATTACAGAGAAGTATTGAATTGGAGTTTGACTTATTTTTTTTTGGAAGTAGATTACACATCGCCTTTTTTTTTGTCTAAATTGTATCCTCCTTCCATTCTTCCTATCAAAACGTTGAAGTTTTCTCGCAATATCATGAATCTTTGAAACATGAAGAGGAATTCCTAAAACTTCATTTAGCCAGTTTTGTTGTGCAGATTTTCTCCCCGTCACTCAGCAGATGGGACAAACTCAGTCAATTGAAGTACTCATAATAGCTAGCTGCATGCAAACAAAAGAAAAACAGTATCCCTCTTCTGCTCCTGCTTGGTGAACGAACAATGGAGGCGTTTTCTTTTTTATCATTAAGCTATTGTGAAAGATTGAATAGAGTTGTTTAATTTGTCCAAATGCCTTGAACATGGCTCTTAGTGTCAAAAACCACTTTTCAATTAGAATCTGCCATCTTTAACCAATATAAAAAACTGTTTTAATTTTCACCACTGAATATAAGAGTATGTAATGTAAATAATGTATTTAAAATTATATAACAATAAAAAGAAGGGTTTCTGCGAAGTATCGGTGTATGCTTAGCGTGTGTTGGAGTGCATGTCGCTTTAAATTAATCTTAAATATCGAAAGAGGCTAAACCTGATCATCTGGACTCAGGTTTTCGAGGAAGCATCATATTGATGTTTGTTTCTTTGACATCGAGCTAAATAGGTGCACTGTTTTCATTTTTTCTCTTACTCTTCATTGATGTTGGATGATGCTCGAAAAATGTGTGTCATCTTTAATATTGTGTATTGCATTTATTTTCTCATTGATGTACTGTATTAGTTTGTATTTTGTTGGAGATTAAATGCACAAAATGGAGATTCAAAATGAACTATGCAGGCCCGCTTGTGAACTTTATAATTCTATCGTAACAATCTTCAGTTGACCAACTCCATCTACAATATTTAATCTATTTGATTGCAGGAGCAATACCAGTTCATATATGATGCTTTGCTGGAGACCTTCGTCTGTGGAGACACCAGCATAGCTCAGGATCTATACCTCCAGAGATACCCGTCACTGCAGAGCCCTAGCCCAGATACTGGCTCAACAATCCTACAAGAACAGTTTCAGGTAACCTTCTTGGATATAACTACCTTATTGTCAAATGCAATCAACACAATTTAAAAACACTTTCAGAGAATTAAGTGTGTTACGGGACAATATATCCGGACGTCATATCTTGAATAGTGCGGACATCAAAATCGCAAGCCTGTCTCGGTTACAGTAACTTTACAAAGGAGCATGGAATTGGCGTTCGATTAACTTTTACGGAAATTGATTATATTGACGTGGTAATCTTGCGTTTGTCCATCACCAATGGTGATGTGGATAACTGATCTGATTTTTTTAAATAAATGTGTATTCCGTAAATCAAAATACATTGTGTATATCTTTAGGTCCTGAAATAGAAGTAATCGTATTCTTGCAATAACATCACTATTGTCAAGCAAAGTTAAATGAAATTCCATTTTGATATATTTCTTTTATATTTCTATTACAATCAATTATGATATTCGAAATTACAGATACATGATGTAAATGCTATTGATTCGCGACACTTTAAAAGTCCATTCAACTGTGCTTTCATATTGAACAAAAATTAACTTAAAAAAAGTTGTTCAATGGCAGGTTATCGTTTGCTGATGGGACAATCACATCTCCAGGCAAATTCCATCCTGCTGCCAAACCGTATTAGTGTAATCGTTACCGTCTTATTCTGTTTGAAATCTGATGATTGGAGGTTATTTTTCTCAATCTCAATTGTAAAAATTCATTGGTTCAACAAAACATTCATTCATAGTTCATAGTCCAACATTACGATGATTCAGTTTGGCAGATGGGTGTGATCAGCCTGTTGGTGTGACTGCCCCATTATAGTGCAGTCACACCAACCGACTGCTCCATGCATCCTGCTCCCAAACCGTATTAACAAAATTGCAATCATTACTCATACTGCCTTCTTCCGTTTAAAATCTGATGTTTAAAGGTTATTTTTCTCAATATTGATTTCGTGAATTCTTTGATTAAACAAAACATCAATTCATAGCTCATAGTTTAAATTTAAGATAAATCAGATTGACAGCAGATAAGCGTGACTGCCTGATTATGCATTCATGCCATGACTATATCTGATGGAATATACCATATGATGTTATGTAATAGCTATCTTATTTGATGTTTCCATATCATAGCGTCTGGACATGTTCACGATCAAACCCAGGGAGGATGAGCGAAGAGCTGCTAAGAATCAGATGAATATCAATAAGAATAGATACCGTGACAAGATACCAAGTAAGTAGGAATCTAAGATTGCGTGTACAATTTTTAAGTTATGCGGATGCATGTATTGAGCAATCGGTATTTTAGAAGTCTTAGATTTAGCCCATAATCGATGATTTTTTTTTCCATATATGGGTAAACATTAAACGGTATAACATAATAATATACACTGATATACCACGCATTACTTAACATGAATCCCCCTTTTTTTGTTTTGCTCTCCGATCTGTATTTCTCTCGGATTTAAAATGAGAACATTTAGTTTAATGGATTGATTTGTAGGTTTTCACGGTCAGTTTTAAATCGTTTACATATATCTTACATTAGTTTAGACCTCTAGATTATTTTAACGCAGAATCGACTCATAAATATGTGATTTTTTTGTCAATGAAACTAAAATGATGATTAAACTGTATTTTATTGGGGGTCAACGTTGTACAGTTCTATTATCAAAACAAAATATGATAGGACTAGGATATAACGTGCTTTGAATATCATAAGCGCTTGCAATAAAAGATGATTTAACATTTCTCCTTCTGTTGACTTGCAGCTGATAAATCACGGCCTTACCTCATAACAGAAGTAGAAAACGGAACCAACTACATCAATGCATCTTTTCTACCCGTAAGTTTATTGAGTTCGTTTCCCACTCATAGCGTTAATTTCCTTCAGCAATAAATTTATCCACATTGTGCTGCACTCTACCCAGGTTTGATTGGGAACCGGTTGGAAGTGACCACAATATGGTCAATTTAACATTGAGCGCCTTGAAGCGCCTGCTGGAATACTCCCCAAGGAGCGGAAATTGAGCATTCATTGTATGATTGGAGGCTTGAATCCAATTAACCGGGATAATAATAGCTCTATGTTATTGCAGGGCCCGGCTACCCTAAGTGAATAAGACGCATTATTTTCATTATTATTTATATAGTTTGATGTCATTCAATTCGTAAAATTTATCTACCACGTTTCATTAACGACCGACTCATACCTTTGCGTTTTTAGTCTGCGTCCACCCAGCGGTTTTGAAAATAAAAAAACCGCTCTCCTAGCGCACAGTATACGCTGATCATGCGGTGGACTGGCGTTCGGCTTGCGCTCAAGGAGCGTACGCCGAACGTCAGTCCATAATATGATGTGCGTCTTTGCGCATCCACCGGGCACATGATATAAACTCATTCAGATTATTTTGTTTTGTAATTAATTTAAAAGAAATAAATTAAAAAAATAATCAAAATATCTTGCATCAGATTATTTCAGACAAATTCTTTGTGTGGTGATTTCGTGATCAGTTACGTTTTGGATATGTAACGTTTGTAATCATAACCCTGTGGAAAAGTATGAATAAAAATGAAAATTCAACGATGAGAATTATCTTGATGTGAGCTTTGGTTGTATTTGTGGTAAAAGAAACTTCTGTATTTTCCTGATTTTTGATTGATGAAATTGGATTAAAATTAAAAATTCTGATATACATATAAATGAAGTTCTGTAATGGCATATGAAAATGCAATATTTATGTTAATTTAGCGACAATTCAATTATCTTTCGATCTCTACCGGCATTTTACCAGGGTTACACGAAGAAGGACATGTTCGTTGGTACTCAGACACCTCTACCAAACACTGTAGTAGACTTTTGGAGACTTGTCTTTGATTATAAAATCTCCACCATCATCATGTTAAATGGACAGGCGGCTGAAGATCGTGTAGGTATTATATTATTGGAAATGTTTAATTTTAACTATTCTCTGAACTTTTTTTCCTATTTGTAAATTTGTCAGTGTAGTGTAATATTCTCGAGAGATTCTCGGTCAGTTTTTCAAAAGCAATTGCAGTTTCAGATCCTGGTGGCTAACTCATGGTATAATATGCATGCGTACAATATGAATATGAATGTATATTTATATCTCTGTGTGTATGTGTGTGTACATATCTTGCTTAAGTGAGCGTTTTTGGCACCTTACTTTTCATGCTTGTACCCCATTTTTTAGGTCTCACCGTAAAAATTCACTGGACACATTTGTAAATCGCAGAGCCCTTTAGTTAAAGTTTCATACACCCAAGTGACTGTCAGTGGATCTTATAAAGACCCTTGATATTGGAGAGCGTAAATATTCAGAATTTAATGAGGAACGCCTTTAAATAAACATTCATCATCATCATCGAGCGAAGCAAAATCATTGGCAACATGCTTGTGCACTTATCAGCGTGTATCTTTCAATGTTTGAATAAATTTCTTGAATTCTGCTGAAGGTGAAACATGACATGCATGAACACTGCATTACAACCGCCAGGGTAATAAAATGACGTTCTTTCACTTCGTTTGTTTTCTTCAAATGTAGTCAATGGCTGAGTACTGGCCTGATGCATCCCAGAGTGAGGTGACGTATGATCCATTCACCATCACGCTGATAAACGAAGAACACTATGATGAGATAACATGCAGAACACTAGAACTCAGGAGTACCACTTCAAAGGTTTGTAAGCACTTATCATCTTCGATAAAATAACAATTTTGCATGGTGAAGTAGATATTTGAGGAAGTTCTTGATTGGCGTGGATCTTAAAAGTACAACTGACATGACTGAGGTCATTTCAATTTACTTATCGCTTGGACATATTTCATAAATTAGATATATCGCGATTTACTTGATGATAACATTACTTGATACAGTGGAAACTCGGTATAGAGGTGTCTGACATTACACAATTTTTGGTGTAAAGAGGGAATAGTTTAGTCCCAGCTCTTATGGCTCATTTTATTCATATCCCTGCTGTAACGAGGTATTTTTGATAGTCCTAAGTATCTCATTATATTGAGTTCCCACTAGAATACATAAATGTAACATACCGTTCTTTCCATATTTGATAAGTGGAAGTCAGTCTCATGTTGCCCCTCAATTAAGACAGTGATTTTTAAGTTTTCAGATATGTTTGCATTCCACATAAGTGCTTCTTGAAATTTGGATAAATTATTACCCGCAGAAGATTTTGATTTTCAAATCAATTAAAAAATCATATGCTATACAAACAAGTGGTAAAATCAGAATGGGTGGGACCCTATGGAAGCAGCATTTTGCTTATCATGGGTACCTGTGAGTTAAATCACTTTGAATAACTGGGTACCATTTTCCCATTGACGATGGTGTTTCTTTCCTATTGTAGTCTCGCGTCCAGACCTTGTACCAACTACAGCTGACCACATGGCCAATGTCTTCTGACATCTGTACGTCTCCCGTGGCTGTGATTGAGCTCCAGCGTAGAGCCATGATATGGAATAGTGCAAATGGCAAAGACTCTCCCATCCTGGTCCATTGCAAGTAAGTATCACCCGCGGCCTGTAACATAAAATAGATACGATCAATTGAAAAGTAATAGTATCTCTGTGATACATGTTTTGCCATAGACTTACGATTAATATAGGATTTTCCGGCCAAATTCACGCAATTTTCATTCGAATTAATACTTATGCCGTTTGTATTAGGGTAGATCGGTTCTGCCGTGTAAATTGTCATTAAGTTTTTATATCTTTTCATTCGATTAACTATGTTTGTCGAAGGTTTGTGAGTTCTTGTCATTCAATTTAGAAACGAGCCAGTTAGCATTCAAATTAGCCAGTGATTATTGAAGCGTCATTTCTAGCTTTTGAATTTAACGATTAGCATTCTTTTTCTGAAAGGTGTCATCCAATTTAAGAGAGCAGGTTTATAATGCAAGGGAATGCAATAGAAATGATCAATATGGGTATACTTTAAATACATAGAGCAGTAATAAGTTCTGCACAGCTTTTTTAATAGCATATTGAATAATTAATTTACAAAAATGTTTCCATTTGATTCACCGTCAACTATTCGTTACACAGTCGCATTATGTATTTATTTTATTCCCTCGTGAATTAAAATGGAATTATGATGAATATAAGGAATCATATTTGGCAGACCATTGTTTCAGTCTATATAGTGGTTGGTTAAATTGGATAAGAATTGTTTACGTTGACCATTATAGAAAAAAGCATTAATCACCTATTACAGGCTATATATGACACGAATTCAAAAGAAAACCAAAAGAAACAAACATATAACAAATCTGAAGAAAGGAAACAAAACGAAGGAAACATTTAAATAAATGTTTTCAAATTGTAAGATATTTTTAAGAAGAAGAAAAACCTAGTGAACACTGCAAATATACCTAAAATCAATTTATAATGCAAATTGTGTTAATCTGATTGCTATAAATGAAATTAAATGATAAGATCATGCCGTGGCGACAACCAAACCCGATTTGTGCTAAATCGAATGACAGCTTCTTAAAAAAAAGCACAATTCATATGAATTAAAAAGAAACTATCACTCAATCAAATGAAAACTCTATACATTTGTAAGCATGAAGAAGGAATATGAAACGGTGATATCCCCGGGTTGACGGATTCTCGTGAATTTGAAAGAAAAGACGGTTAAAATTTGTGCTATACTCGCGATTTTGACCGGAAAATCCTATATTTAGCGTAAGTTAATTGCATAGTTCATGTTACAGGTCCGTATAATGATATATTCGTGCTTTCAAATATCATATATAAACGTACAAAAGTAATTCAGGCAATTGCCATAAGCGGCTTCGTGGCAACAATGCTTTTGATGAAAGAAATCATGATGCGTATTGTATGTATTATTTAAGCAAAAATAAAAGGACGCAAAGTGTGATTGTCTTTTAGTCTTCAACAAAAATGTATAAAGCCTATGTATATGGAATTTATTTGCAGCTTTGATATTTTACGGGTACTATCTGCACAACCATTGCAGGAACATCAACATCACCCTCCTCATCATTTGTTCCTTATACTTATCCTTATCAGCTTCTTCTTCATCACCATCCTCACCTTAATCATCATCCGCACCATCAACATAATCAACAGCATAATCTTTATTATCATCTTCTTCATCATTTGCATCATCATCATCATCATCAACACCATTATCATCTTTATCATCATCATCAGCAGCATCAGCATCATCATCGTTTTCATCATCATCATCATCATCATCATCATCATCAACATCACCATCATCATCATCATCACTAGCAGCATCACATTCATCACCTTCATTATCTTCATCATCATCATCATCTACTTCTTCATCATCACTATCATCTTCATCACCATCATTATCAACAGCAGCATCATCATCATTCATCATCATCATTATCATCATTATCATCATCAGCAGCAGCATCCTCATCATCCTCTACATCACTATTATCTTCCTCATCATCACCACATTATAGATATAATAACTATATTTTGTCTCCTCCGTTCGCCTTAGGGACGGAGAAGGAGCAACAGGAACGTTCTGCGCCTTCTCCTCGGTGCTTGAGAGACTAAACGTAGAGAGGCTGATGGATGTCTTCATTTGCAAATTGAATATCTTGACGCTATACTATCAACATCACCATGGCAACACCACCATTCACTACCGTCCACATCATCATCATCATCCTTATTAGCATAACCATCTTCATCATCATCATCATCCTCGCATTAATCATCACTATTTCTTGTCATAATTCTATATTTATACTTTGTCTCCTCCGTTCGCCTTAGGGACGGAGAAGGAGCAACAGGAACGTTCTGCGCCCTCTCCTCCGTGCTTGAGAGACGAAACGTAGAGAGGCTAGTGGACGTCTTCATTTGCAACTTTAATATCCTGAGACTATACTCTTTACATCACCATGGCAACAACACCAACATCAACATCAACGCAATTCTCATCCTCATCCTTCTCATCATCATCATCTTCTTTATCATTATCTTCATCTTAAACATCAACATTCTCATCATCATTGTCAGCATTATCTTTAGCACCAACATCCTCATTCTTATCTTCATCATCATCATCATCATCATCACCACATTATAGATATAATAACTATACTTTGTCTCCTCCATTCGCCTTAGGGACGGAGAAGGAGCAACAGGAACGTTCTGCGCCCTCTCCTCGGTGCTTGAGAGCCTAAACGTAGAAAGGCTAGTGGACGTCTTCATTTGCAACTATAATATCCTGAGACTATACTCTTTACATCACCATGGCAACAACACCAACATCAACACAATTCTCATCCTCATCCTTCTCATCATCATCATCTTCTTTATCATCATCTTCATCTTAAACATCATCATTCTCATCATCATTGTCAGCATTATCTTCAGCATCATCATCACCACATTATAGATATAATAACTATACTTTGTCTCCTCCGTTCGCCTTAGGGACGGAGAAGGAGCAACAGGAACGTTCTGCGCCCTCTCCTCGGTGCTTGAGAGACTAAAAGTAGAAAAGCTGGTGAATATGTCCTCATTTGCAACTTTAATATCTTGAGGCTATACTATTAACAGTATGGCAACAGCACTAACATCAACACCATTCTCATCCTCATCCTTGTTATCATCATCCTTATTATCATTATCATCTTCATCATCATCATCATCATCATCATCATCATTATCATCATCCCAATCACCATCATCATCATCATCATCATCATCATCATTATCATCATCATCGTCAGCATAATCTTTAGCATCATCATCACCATCATCGCCATCATCATCATCACCACGTTATTATAGATATAATAACTATACTTTGTCTCCTTCGTTCGCCTTAGGGACGGAGAAGGAGCAACAGGAACGTTCTGCGCCCTTTCCTCGGTGCTTGAGAGACTAAACGTAGAGAGGCTAGTGGACGTCTTCCAGGCGTGCAAGAGACTCAGGGCTATAAGACCAGGAGCAGTTGCTTCACTGGTAAGAGATGAATGTCAATATTTTGTAGAAAGGAAATTACGTATAGTATCTGAAAGTTATTTATAAATAGAAAAATTAAGATAGATGTACAGAAATACAATCCATGTCCCAATCAAAAAAATAAGATATCGGTATATTAATACGAGGCTACGTCATACATGAATCTTCTACCTTAATAAATGTCTCAAACTTACAACGGATCTTATGGGAAGAAGTAACCAAGCCATATTACCCTCGAGAATGCTGAGTAAGATCTAAGGAGTTTTGTTTGCAAAGCCTATGTGGCTGATATTCAAACTTGGGCTTCTTTTCACCAAGACAGTTTTTTTCCAAATTGGTCTTTAATTAATCACATGTCAGTTCCAATTCAAATAGGAAAATTACAGCAGCCGAAACGTTCTACGTTTGCACGTCGGTAGACAATTGAAAGTACATACAGTTTATGTAAGTGGAATCCTAGATAATATTGCAGTGTGGCACTGCAAAGCCACGCATGGTATTTTAACATTTGGGTTTAGATTTGAAACTGTGCTCTCCAATCGGAACAAAAACGTATGCAGTAAGTTTATATCTAGAAAACTGTTCACTTATTGCAGTCCGTCGTATTTTCTATAATCTGAACAAAAAAAGAGTACAAGTGAAATAGGAAGCAAATCTCATACCTAATTGTCGAATTCTTCTTTGTTTGCAGGCCCAGTACGAGCTGATCCACTCAATCCTTAGACTCTATCTGGACTCATATGACATCTACGAGAACTACAGGACGTAGAGGGCGTTTTAAGTCTTTAATAATGGAACTTATGAAATCATGTTATTGTAAAAAATAAGATTGATATGTTTTGTCAATATTGTTGCATTGTTAGAAGTAGATTAAGATGATTATGTAGGTTTCGATTTCATTCGTCACAATCACAGTCACAGTCGCCAGGATATGGTACGTCGATCATAGCCTTACGCGCCCGCTTATTGTTACATGCGCAACTACCTGTAACGTAACAATAACCAGACGGGCAAAACTATAACTACTTCCGGTCGACGTGCCCTTTGACTGAAATCGAAAAATCCCTAATGATGAACGTCTGTGTAGTGTTTAAAATGAAGCGTTTCTAAGCAGTATAGGGATTTTTACCTGGTCACAACACGATTTACCACATTTGGTGCTCGCTGCATTCACAAAATTTCTTCTTAGCTTTTTTCACGGACTAAGATGCCAACCGTTTCAGGATATAAGTGAGGTGCCAATTGCTGAGCATAGGCGGGTTCACTAACAGATTCCAATTTATGCACGTTTCTTGCCAACGAACTTAGTTACGTGGCATTTCTTAAATCGGTAACAATAATGGACTTTAATACTTGTTGCCATGTCGGACATGCCTCGGACCAGCTTCCGGGCTGTCAAGAGCAACATTGTGTACACAGAGAACGCATAGAATTTGCATCTTTTAGTAAACCCGCCAATTCATTAGCATCAAGTAACACACCTAGATTTCCATGAAAAGTGTAATTTTGCTTACATCAGTTAACATCGATAAATATATATTTAAGACCGTTCCATGAAATTTCTCGAAATCCAATATGTGACTTTAGTTAAGAAGCCTATCTTGAAGGTTTTGTTATGATTCTAATTTGTAAGGATATTCTTGATTTATGCATATAAGATTTTATATAATTGATTCATTATACTCTGCTGATAGGGAAACGTACATGACACTTTTTGTGGAATAGTTGGGTTTATATTCAAATTTATATGCGTTTCGTGCCAACGAACGTAGTTAAGTGGCATTCCCGAACTCGGTTGGTGAAATAAGACTACAATACTTGGAATCCAGTTTGCATACGTGACTTGTTGTTATGGCGGTCAATCCTCGAGCAAGCTATATGGTTGTCAAGAACAACGTTTGTGTTATTAGTAAACTCACCTATTGCCCACATTTTGATTAATGCCATGAATCTTGCAGTTCTTTGGGAATGGTGAATCATGGGTCGGGCAATTAAAAAACGAAACAGTGACAGCAGATAAGTCATTATTCATTTAAATGTGAAGTAATGCAACATTAAAATAATTTCCAGCTGTATATTTTAAAGTCGCGTGTTATCTATGTAGCATTCATCATACGAAAATCATGACAAAATGAAAATGTGCACTTATTCTGATGTAAAATTATATTGCACAACTTTATGGTAACCTTAAGAATTTTACATTTATCTTGTTTGACTGTTATTTTTTTCATTATCATTTTGAGGGGATATAATTGTAAATATATGTTTCTTTCCTAATTGTGACTAATCGAAACTGGAATATATATGTTAAGTAGTGCCTTCCATAATGTGCAATAAGTCATAAAGATATATATTCGTTTTCATGAGAAAGATTTTTAACTAAAATTAAAAAGAGGTAACGTCACTTTCATATTTTTTTCTAAATAGGATATCAGGAGTAGCTAGTAGCGCAAAGTAAGATAACGATGCTGTCAAGGCAATACAACTACACATGTAGCAACTGTATTATAAGTGCCATAGTAATCGTATAGAGCGATTCTTAATTATCTATATTATCTATATATACGAATTTATCTTTGAGGTTTCAAATTTAAACCAACTTTTTATGTTTGTATTGTCCATAAAGATGTGTAAATGTGTGTGGAGTTAACATCTCCCTTACTATACCTATTAAATGGAGTTTATAATTTTACAGAGATACCAAGCGTTTCGAAATATGCAATTCCACGAGGCAGAAATTACACATGTGAACAAAGGACAATTCCAAAGAAATGGTAGCCGAATTACATGCCAATTTGAGCAATATGTTGTATGCTATAGCTCAGTGAATTCATATGTAAATACACCTGATGCATATAACGAAACTGCTCAAAGGCCATATCCATCGCATAGTACCGGTGAACGATCATCCAAACAAAAACTAAAATTCACATCTGTAACTTATTTCGGTTACATATACCATTTCGGTATATTATTTGGATTTCTTTTAATCGGAGTACGTTGAATACTATATGTCTGTATATGTCTGTTGATTATATTCCCTATACGCAAAATGCATATAATTATCACTGTGATAGAATATAAAACATTTATTGCACATAACATATACCATTGTAAATAAATTTATCAATGAAATTAACAAGAATGTTTAATCAGAAACTCACCTCAATAAACTTCTTACATTCTAACCAAGAGTGATGCGAGGACAAGGTAAATGTGTAAACTTTACATTTTCTATTTTGAGTGAGTGTAGAGAACTTTATTTCAGAATAAAATATGTCATTATTTTCAATTAACTGTGCGTTTATACCCTGTTTCTTCCTCGTGTCGATGTCTTGACAAATGCCATATGGATCATCACAAAGTTTATAGTCATAATTTCCATTCCGCATTTTAGGGGAAGATTTGTTACTAGTTCTTGGGTCTGTGACATAAGGAGATACGATAAATTGGTACACATTTTGTCATAGACTCACAATAAATATCCATCATAAGTTTCATTGCATCTTTTATGTTACAAGCCCCTTGTAAAGCTTCATTTGGAGGAGAGAATATGAACCTAAAATCCTAATAACTGGTCTGGACCGCCATATAAAAATGGAAATCACAAAAACAAGACGAAACAAAACGAACCAAGAGACGGACATGGATATTGAGAGCAGTTCAGACCGGGGTTGCGTTTCATAAAGCTGTGCGTCAATCTACTCACGACTATACGAACGACTAGCGAACGACTAGTGAACGACTAGTGAATAATTCATCTGTGCGATTCAGCGCAAGAGGTTACAATTGATTGAGTACAAGAATGGTTCAACAGTCGTTCGTAAGAGTCATACGTAGGCTTGTGCACAGCTTTATGAAACACAGCCCAGGGTAGTTCAGATTCTGAACGGTTTCATAATTGTCTGCACCACCAGTGGTCTACCTCATACGAACGCGTCCGATAGATGGCGCCATCATATCTTCGTACAGAATGCAAGAATGCTGGGTCCGAGATTTTTTTTTCCTCGGCCGTGAATACTCGGGGTTGCGCCCTCTTTCGATCTGGCCGCAACAGGGTGAAAGGTGATCGGGATAATTATAGCGTTTTAAAAAAAATTCGTTTAGAATCTGAACTAAACTTAGGGTTGCTTAAGTATATTTCCATACATGTAGCAGTCATATAGAGCACAGACAGCCACAGCCATTTAGGATTTACCAGCACTTTCATAGAATCGATCCACCCACTCATCCCCAGACGCAGATGTGTATTTGACGTTAGAAGCCGCCGTTGTGAACGGCGACGTAGGATTACGAAGCTGTGGCTTTGCCGCCATGATGACGTCATGAATGACCTGGGCGACTTCTTCCGGTGCTTGAGCATCCTTGAACCGAGCTGATCGACCCTCTAGGCCTTTGGTGAAAAGTTCTTTGGTCTGTGGATCAAGGTGCTTGTCTTCTTGCTGGAGTGTGGTGTCTAGATTATTAGCCAACATGTTTTCTATGATCTGGGTCTTTACCGGGCCTGGCTGTACCGTGCTGACCCTGTCAATGCAAACACATCACATGATAATTGTCAAATACAGAGGCGAGAGAGAGGGGGGGAGAGACAGAGAGAGAGAGTGAGACAGAGAGATATACAGAGAGACACAGAGAGTTTTACGACTTGTATCATGCAAATTTGAATATTTACGTCAGGAGAAGAAGAGAGAAATGAGAACCGACCTTTAACGTCACCATCCGAAAGACGTCATTATCTTCAAGAACGATTTGATGAAACATCACCCAGGACGAAGCCCTCATGCGTCCTGTTTGACCCATCTAGAATACGATTCAAACATGCATATTGAGTATATATATTAATTTTTACATACTTTCAACTTTCAACATACCAGATATTAAAATGCTTCAGGTGTGTAGCCAAGGATTCCATGAGTCCTTCGACAGCAAACTTGGACGCAGCGTACATGTCATAGAACGGGAGTCCTGTAGAAGATGAATATTGCAGTTACACGTATAATGACATGTTTGAAAACATAACTCACTGTTTTATTCAAAAGTTAAAGAGTCGATTCATCAGACTAAAGGCCAATTCAAATCTTTGCGTGTTTAGCCTGCGTTGGCCCAGCGTTTTGGCAATTAAAAACGTTCCCGAGACGCACAAAGACGCAGGTCATATGGTGGACGGATGTTCAGCGTACGCTCCTTGGGGGCAAGCTGAGCGTCACCGTCTGATCAGCGTATACTGTGCGCTCAATGAGCGTTTTTATTATCGAGCGTCTTTAATTGTCAGAAACACTGGGCCAACGCAGGCTAAAAACGCAAAGGTGTGAGTCGGCCATTACGAAATGTTGTGTCAGCATATATCTTATGGGCATTATTTTTGTTATCATTCTGATATCAAATCTATTTGGCATCAGGTGAAGCTATTAATTAAAATGAAGAAATTAGTTTGTTTAAATTTATACTAATTAGTTGAATCTCCT
>BQKZ01003170.1:29762-59836 GCA_036244855.1 Temnopleurus reevesii
GGGGGGGGGGGGGGTGGAGTTCCCCAACGGAGTTAGCACTAAATGCACTAAAAATCAAAACAAAAAGAGGAAAACTCATGAATAATTTCACTGCAAATGCTAATTTAATAGGGCAATTACCTTCATACTTTCATATTTCAATTTTAGAAGTGTCTCTCCGACACAGTACATACATGTCATACAATTAAAATCAATTCTTTGGCCACAAAAATGGGAAAGGTCCGCATTTCTTAATGGTAAAATCGCACATTAATTATACAATAATTGCACAGTATGAAAATCACAAAGAATTAGCAAAGAAATGAACAAAAAAATATATATATAATTCTTATGTTTATCTCAATAGTATAAGATATAAGATCAAAATATGTTTCAGCCATTTTGTCTGTACATTAATCAATGCAAAATAATTCTAGGTAATAATTATACTATACTCTGTGACTATGGATACCAATCAATTAATCAATATCATACAAATTGTGTAATTTCTAAATTCCTGAACAATTATCTAAATGTTTATCCAAAAACCACTATGCAATAAATATATTCCACAAACTATAAAAAAAAAAAAAAAAAAAAATGATATATACTATTACATGACAATTCTTTAAAACACGAAAATTGTAAATGTAAGAAATATAAAAAGTTGGAAGAATATATATTACATGTATACTATAAAAATAAAATTAAAAAAAATAAAGTGCCCTAAATGCCCATAGATTATTTCATTTGGCACAAATGCTGATTTTAATCACTTCCTAAGATGCATTAAATATCATATTAGCATCTCTTCATACCTACAAAAAAATGACTCCAACATTCCAGCATTGAAATAAATTAAACTAAAATTGTCTTTCCCCTTCAAGAGAAAAATATATGCACCTGTGGAATGGTTTCTTACAATTATAATTCTCAAAAATTAAATCAGAGACTTTGCTTTTCAACTTTTAGACAATTACACAGGTTGAATAGAAATGTTCTTTGGTGAGCTTCTTACTCAAACCTGATAGGTCTGTTCTGTTTTTACATCCTTATGAAAAATTAAGGGGGTGTTGCTCAAAATCAACTGCAAATCAACTGCAACTTTGCAAATTGTAACGCGCATTTTCATTCGTGCACATTATGCGCATTTAAAAAGGCGCGTATGAAACAATGATTTTGATTGGCGCGTTCCGATCAACTGCAACTTGCGATCGATTGCAACTTTTGAACAACACCCCCTAAGACAGAGTATGCCAGTCTGCACTAGACAAAAAATGAATCACTTCAAAATCAGTAACAACAGTATAGACTTTTTGTTCACATTCAAGAATCTGTACAAACCTCTAGCATCTATGCCTGAATGAAATGTATTATAATTTGATTTAATGAAATACCACAATAACAACCTCTCTAAATAAAGATGATTTGGGTTAATAAAAATCTACCCAAATATGTAATCATAACTGCATATTTATGCTAATATAATTCCATCTTCATAAGGGGGCCTAGTGATGACCATGCAATTCCAAATTATTGCACATTTGAAAAGGGATGAAACATTAAAGCTGCAGAAAATAATTATGAAGATTGCATAGTTCATTATGAAAGTCCATTGATACTTATATTGAACAAATACTGATGTTCAGAACAGTACACAATACAATTTTCCTTTGCTGACTACCATCTGAACAAATTAAAATACTGATTAGAACAATTATTTATCCAAACAAATTAGTCCTGAAAATAAAACTTCAATTTATTGCATGCTAAATTTAGCAAAATCTATCTGTCCAACAATTGCAGATTCAGTACTGTGGGCTTTAAAGGCAAGTAAAGTAGGAAGAAAATGGGGGTGAGATGTGAAAATAGATTGAACAATCTATGAACCTCTGTAACCATTGACCCCAGAGCCTCTACAGGTCATTGTCCCTACACAATAATATGAAAATTATCTTTACAGTCAACATAATACCTTACACCTGAGTTGCTAAAACTTATATTACAGGCAAAAAGAAGGTGAAAGTTTTACTCTCACCCAAACCTTAGAAAACACACGTGAAAGTACAGTACCAATATTTAAAAACAAATATATTTATATTCATATTTATATTTATATTTATATTATGTATACTTATATTTCTAGATGGAAATACTACTTTTTTCTGGCCAAAAAAATCTTACTTTTGAGAAATATAAATGGTTGACACGTATGCAACTGCTCTAAGTGGCCCAATAATAAATCCAAATTCAAACAAAGTGTTAAAAAGAACATCACAAAATATATGTGGTATTTTTTATTAAATTTGCATAATTATGTGAAAACAACTACAGACCTACCGATCTGAACGGCCACCTGTCTATATTGACCACCTGGCAACAGTGGTCACCTTAATTAACTCTCTCCTGATGAGAACATATCTTATTGAAGGTTTGTCTATAGAGGTCACCTGTCTACAGTGGTCATTTCTTCGATTTCCCTTGGCTGGCCACTATATGGTATCTTCATCATGTGTCTTCTTTTCTGTGAAATAGTACTCAAAACTAAATACAAAAAGAAAATTGACTATACATTGTGAATTGTGTTGAGTCCAAGAAGACAAGATATAATAATTACTTCTCAATAGAAATATGTTTAAAATGCATGAATATGTGATTACTTTACAATGAAGTACTATTTTTACTACGATATGTGACAAAGTCCTATAAGTTTTAGATCATAAGATCAACAGTGCCTCCACAGACAATATGATAAAACCATCAAAGTTAACATTAACATTGATAAGCTGAAAGAACTGTAAGAAAAAATAATAATAACAATTATTATAAATGTATAAATCTGAATAAAATGTCCTCTATAACAGTTATAGTACTATAATTTCAGCAAGACACATCCAATATGCAGTACTGTAGTTTTATGAAAGAACAATCAAAATAAAAAAACATAAACAAGGAATTTACAAACTGAAAATGAAAATGAAAAATTGGGATTAGGTATCCATTCAACTAAGCATGCAAACATTGTTTCTAAGAACAAAAAAAAAACAACATATCTTGTATTTAAAGGTTGAGGATTAATTAAAGGCATGCGTTGATGAGACAACGTGCGGATATTTGGCAAGAAACTTATCGATGATACAGAAATAATCTTTTTCCCTATTCAGATGATATAAGTCATGTATGCCCACTTTAGAGCTTATAGTAGTTTGATTAGTGATCGGTGATGCATTTCTGAGTTGCCCTGATATTATAAACGGTACAATTGCTGAAAATATTCTATACATATACTGAATTAATGAAGTCACTTTGACTTGGAAGTGTTACTTTAATGTACTGTTCAAACAATAAAGGGAATGCCCAATTAGAGGTAAATATTCATTTATAGTCCAATGATTGTCCACATGATAAGAAAATAATTTAAGTCCTCATTGCTTTAAAAATCACAATAATAAAAAATTCTATGTATATCTTCAAATAATGGCAAGATCTATTTTGCTTTGTCCTTGGGGGTGGGCAATAAGACTGAAAGACAATTACATTTTAGAGGAATGTCCAATTCTTTGTTGCTTTAAGTAAAAAAAAATCTTTGAAAAGACAGCGAGAAAAGTCATATCATTTGCAAGTTTTTTATAATATATACCAAAATATTGAGTCACAGATCCTACATGTTCAAACAAATTCTTTATATTTCAGATCGCATATTCAAGTCAAGGGATCAGACAGAGCATATATTTATCAATATAAAAAACAGGTATTTACATTTAAAATCATACACATATATTGAACCCCATTACAGTGATATCTATACAGAGATTCAAAAAGGATACTTTTATTTCAAATTGTGAAGAAAAGATATAATATATACATAACCATAAATCCATAAAAAAAATCTGCATAATATGAAAATTCCCAGCCAAAATCAACTATTTTTCCTAAATACGCTAAGTGAGTACAAAATTCTATTGGCGTCATTAAATATTTGGAAAACGCGATTATATGGCCTCCATACAACTCTTTGGAAAACTGTGATTACCAAAAACAGAATTACCCAGAAAAGAGAAAAATAAATCCTTAACCTGTTTAGGACAGCAATTATTCTAAGGCTAAATTATTTTTCATTATATCAGTAACATTTAAATTATCATACCTCTTATTTTTAGTATAATATTATCAAATTGAATCTCCAGTACAAGAAACCTCGTAAAAAGTTAAAAGTTGCCACTTTGCATGTAAAAAGAGTGATATGGGTATCAGAAGAAGATAGCATGACAAAGTTTGTGAGCGCAAAATGAGCTGCTTAAATGGTTTAAGCTTAAATTAGCATCCAGCCACCGGGTAATAATGCTCGAAACCCTTTCAATGGTTTCTATGGTCTATTTCTGCTCAGCAATAAAGAAACAAAATACAATTAAATCAACACAATATACATTAAAGATTACAATGAAACAAGGACCAGTATTGCAAAAATAATTAAACAGACCAGGAAGATAAAGACTTTTTGTATATGAGGCTGACCTTATACAGTTAAATTCTAAAACCTTTAAATATGTGTAAATATGTAAGATATAAGAATAAACAGATAAAATTCCGCACAAAACCCCCCCCAAAAAAAAAAATTACACAACGTAGTACTTTGAGTAGTTGCATTTAAACTGGTCAGTTACTACCTCAATGTCATGTGTAAAAAAGAGCATAACAAAGTAAGGAACCCATAATATTGACTTTTCTGTAACATGGGAGTGACTCAGCCAATCAGCTGGACATTGTATTACAGCATAAAGTATTACAATGACATGTTTAAACTGGTAAGCCGCCAACTCCATGTCATGTGTAGAAGAGCAAAATAGAGTTAGGAATCCGTACTTGTAAGTATTTCAGAAACGCAGGAGTGTCTTGGAATGTAACTTGATCACATGGTTTCTACCAATCAGCGTGACATTGTATTACAGCACATTGTATTAGAGTTACATGTTTAATTGCTAAGTTGCAAACTCTATGTCATTTGTAAAAGAGCACAATAGAGTTAGGAATCTGTACTTGTAAGTATTTCAGAAACAGGTGAGTGTCTCAGTACAATGCAACTCAATTAGATAGTCTGTACCAATCAGCGGGACATTGTTTCATCAAATCATTCTTAAAGTTACGTATGACTGAAAGCCTGCAGTATGTAAATCAGTGTAATATGCAGTCTTGCACAAAGGATTCTCGATCATTAAGTGCAAGAACTGATACCAGTCGTGCGTAAAGTCGTTCTTAAAGTCTCTCGTAAACTTGGTGAAACACCGCCCTGGACACTGTACTACAGCACATCTAGATTGGCATATTCTTCAAACTGTTGTAGATATTGATTCATCACATCATAGCACAGCTGGTACTCATCCTGAAGAAGAGAAAAATTCGAAAAATTTACAAAATAATTAATTTTTTTCCTGAACCTGAACTGTAAACTCAGACCATACTAAGCTGAATATAATGATTATCCTCTTCCTTTAAAGAACGTTTTACAAATTATACAAACGAGTGAAACGCCGCCTGGCAGTCTCACCTGCATTGCGCGATTTGTAAATTATAGCAATATGCTTTTGACATATTTCTATAGAGATGGTTAAAGTTTGATGAATATTGGACAAGGAATTTTGAAATAAGAGCCAAGGTTAAGTTTTCAGGTTAAGATTTCGGAAATTTGACCTCAGATGACCTTTAACCTCGACAATGACCTGAAAAGTGCTCTGCACTTTTTAGGCCACCGAAATGGACCTATTGTGCAAGATTGATGAAAATCAGACAAGGGGTTTTGATATGAGAGCCAAGGTTAAGTTTTCAGGTTAAGATTTTGGAAATTTGACCTCAGATGACCTTTGACCTAGATAATGACCTGTAAATTGCTCTGCACTATTCGGGCCACCCAATGGACCTATTGTGCAAGTTTGATAAAAATCGGGCAAGAGGTTTTGAAATGAGAGCCAAGGCTAAGTTTTCAGGTTAAGATTTCGGAAATTTGACCTCAGATGACCTTTGACCTCGACAATGACCTGAAAATTGCGCCACACTATTTTGGCTACCAAATGGACCTATTGTGCAAGTTTGATGAAAATCGGGCAAGGGATTTTGATTTAGGGCAATTCTAAATTGTTGACGCCGTTGCCGTCACCGCCGCCGCCGTCGCCGTCGGAAAAAGCGGCGCCTATGCCTCGATTCTGCTACGCAGGCGAGACAAAAATTGTGAATGACGTTCGTTGCAGTTTTTACTATGAAAGGAAAGTTGCAAAAAATGGAGAGTATCTTTGGGTCTTAGGCAAGTACTTGTGGATGGTAAAAGTCAAAGAAAGCATGCGGAACTAAAAACAAATAAAGACAGAATCTATTATTTCACATCCATCTTTTGCTTAAAAATGTGAAAAATTAAATACTTCAAACACTAAACAACTTTTTGAGAGAATGAATTCTTTAGGGGAGTTTGTTTTCATTCATATTATTGAATAGCAAATTATCAATGCTCCAACTCAAATACGTTTTAAATTTTGTCTGTTGATACCTGTTTTTACAGTACTGTTGTAGATCTAGGCACAACTAAAAAACTACTTGTGATACTTCCCTCCACTCAATGATATCTCCCGTCTCTAAATAACATCTGAGAAAGCGTTACCAGTCATTCGTAGAGCTTTGCGTATGGTAGGTCTACAACGGGTTAACATGGAGGTTTTTATTTCAATCTACTGTGACAAATGGCACATCGACCAAGAGTAGTACGACATTGTTTTGCGTGTCTGCTCATTGTTATGTCACAGCTAGTTGTGCTATGAGGTACTACTTCCGGTCGACCTGCCCTTCCTAAAGGTTGACTAAAGTTGAGATCACCATAATGTGAAACAAAGTTTGGAGGTATTCTTACCTCAGTCTCCACCATGTTGGGTCTGCCTGACCTTAGCCTCTTGATTGCTTCAAAGATGTTAATCCTGTTGTCACGTCTAACCTTCTCCATCACCGACCAGAGGGCACAAAACACACCACTCCGACCGACACCATTGCTAAAGGTAAAAAAAAAGAAGAAGAAAAACTGTCAACCACATGTGTCAACACGATCTTGTCATATTCTTTTTTTGCTTGAAACAGGAGTACACGCTGTAGTACCTACCTTTGACAAAATTATTTGGAATATTGGTCTTAAGGTTGCAAGAAATAGCAAGGAATAGAGACATTTCTGAGTTTCCCCAAAGATGTTGGAAATTACTAATTTCTTCATCTGAAAATTAAGACTCTCCCTATTACATACAATAGGGACAGCTGGTTTGTATGTCTGTAGCATATGCATGGCTATCATAGTCTTTGCTATTACGTTTGGATAAGCAATGCCAGATGCAAGGGATGACAGTACTCATTCAAAATGTACGAATACCAACACAAAACCATCGGTTGACATGAAGACCTTTAATTTCATTATTCAATTATTTTCAATAGAAGATAAGATAATATACCATACAATATGGCAGGTGTGTTATCTTGGATGAAAGACATGTGTTCTGGTTCATGAGGTTATCAATTGATAATACTAGCGGACATTACATTATCCATGGAGACGGGTGCAATGTATAACAGCATGATTATGTTCTGCATTCAAAGATATCTCTAGATGCTATAACCACCTTAAGAAGCAAAAAAAGAATAAAGTGTAAGGAATACAAAAAAGTGTAAAAAAAACAGTATAAGGAATATAAAAAAAGTGTATAAAAAGTGTAAGGAATATAACTCTTTGGTTGGCAGGTCTGCGTATGTTTTACTTTGAAATAAAAATATGTTGACACAAATTAACAGACTCACATGCAGTGGACAACGACTGGTCCCCTGGTCTTCGCTGCTTTGGCGCTACTCTGTACATTCTCAATGAATTCAAGAAATGAGAGGGGTGAATCAGGCTTGTTGTGTGAGCTTCCCCAACCTAGCATCTCAAACTGCTCCACGCTAACACTCTGTGAGAAAGAAAAGCAAACAAATAAAGTGCATGTATGAAGTGACAATAGATCAAACTGGCATAACAATAAGCTGTGACATTGAGAAAACTCTACAATATAGTACTTGATTTTGTTTGGCATTTCAAAGTTTAGTATATTATATAAAAGTTGGTTAATAAACAAAGCAGAATAATTGGTGTCACTGAAAAGCTAAGCATTTTGGTTAGAAAAAATTCAATAAACCAGACACGTTACCTAAGGATGTCAGGTCACATATATACTAGTATAATACATATTTCATTATTTGTATGCCTCCGCCACCGTAAGGTGGTGCCGGAGGCATTAGTTTTCGGGTTGTCCGTCCGTCCGTCCGTCCATGCGTCCGTCCGTGCGTCTGTCTGTGCGTCCGTGCGTCCATCCGGACCTTGTTACCGCAATAAGTTCAGAACCGCTTGAGGGATTTTGACCAAACTTGGCTCAAGTATGTATAAACATGTGAGGATGAACTGATTAGATTTTGGGTTAGGTGGGTCAAAGGTCAAAGGTCACAGGGCCAAAAAACTTTTAAAAAATCTCCCAAAACAGCTTGTTACCGCAATAAGTTCAGAACTGCTGTACAGATTTTGACCAGACTTGGCTCAAGTATGTATAAGTATGTGAGGATGAACTGATTAGATTTTGGATTAGGTGGGTCAAAAGTCAAAGGTCACAGGGCCAAAAAACTTGTAAAAAATCACCCAAAACAGCTTGTTACCGCAATAAGTTCAGAACTGCTGTACAGATTTTGACCAGATTTGGCTCAAGTATGTATAAGTATGTGAGGATGGACTGATTAGATTTTGGGTACAATGTGTCAAAGGCCAAAGGTCACAGGGCCAAAAAAATTGTAAAAAAAAATCACCCAAAATAGCTTGTTACCGAAATAACATCAGAACTACTATACAGATTTTGACCAAACTTGGCTCAAGTATATATAAGTATGTGAGGATGAGCTGATTAGATTTTGGATTAGGTGGGTCAATGGTCAAAGGTCGCAGGGCCAAAAAACTTGTAAAAAATCACCCAAAATAGCTTGTTACCGCAATAACATCAGAACTACTATACAGATTTTGACCAAACTTGGCTCAAGTATGTATAAGCATGTGAGGATGAACTGATTAGATTTTGAGTTCAATGGGTCGAAGGTCAAAAGTCACCGGGCAGAAAAACCCGATAAAGCTCATTATTGTTATAACTTATAACAGAACAATTGAACCAATTTCTTTCAAACTTAGTGTATAGCTTAATTATGTATAAGCATGTGAGGAAGAATTGATGAGATTTGGGTTTCACAGGGTCAAAGGTCGCAGTGCCCAAAATTTGAAAATTGTTCTTGATTTCTGATGGCATGGAACAATAAAGCCGTAAATATCTTTCTGATTGCATGATGGCGGAGGCATTGATTTCGACCGTGTGCGGTCGAGGATTCATCTAGTTTTTATTGTTATATTTCTCATGATAATTTTCTGCTTTTGAAAAGAAAAGTTTTATTTTTATTCTACTAAACCAAGTAAACAAATTTAGTGTGGTATAAACAAATTCTATCCAAACATTTGAGATTTGTAGCTAACCACTCCCATGAATAATGAAGGATCCGAATTACGCTTATATTTTAGTCTTCTGATGCCTTTCTTACGTGTATACTTTGCTACTCATTATGTATTCCTGACTCCTATTTTCGTTTTGTGCCCGCCATCAACACTAAATGTCAGTGGCTTTGCCCCTTATAAGTCATATATACATTGCGTTATCATTATTATGAAATATCAAAAGCATTTGATCAAGACAGAAATAGCATACCTCGCCACTATTTGATGTTATTTGGAACAACCTTTTCACAAAGCCCTTTGAGTTGTGTGTATCCATGGTGGTCACCTCCAATGATCCTAGAGACATGCCATCTTCATCTGGCCAGTACTGAATGCATGTATCCTGAATGTTGAAAAGCAGGAGATAGTGTTACTTTAGTGTACAAATTAAACAACTGAATGATATATCGAACCCTAAATCCCCTGATGACTAGACACATGTTTTACCACTAGACCACTGAGAGCCAATGGCTGTGGCAGGTTTTATTCATGTAATGGCAGTAGGCACTGCTTAGATACTAATTGAATGATTTTTGTGATGGATAGATATAATGATTAAAATACTTCTTGCCTTTTCCCCAACATGGATAAACACTTATTGACAGTGTGCATTTTTGAGATGCTGTGAAAAATCCATGTTGGGAAAAGGCGAGAATCATTGACATTATTATCTACCCAACATAAAAAAACATTCAATTAATATTTAAGCAGTGCCTACTGCCATTACATGAATAAAGTCTGCGACGGCCATTGGCTCTCAGTGGTCTAGTGGTAAGACACCTGTTTAGTCATCGGAAGATTGTGGGTTCGATTTTTACTTGAGTATGCTTGTGATTTTTTTTTCACAGCTTCTCGTCAAGAGACTGTCAATCAGTGTTTATCCATGTTGGGAAAAGGCAAGAATTATTTCAATTAAACGAGACATGTGAAATGTATTCCTTATCCCACAAATTAAAAATCTGGGCTCGCAGATGGACGATCACAATAAATACGGTCACCAAGGTTCCATAAAAAAGTTTTTGATTAATCACTAATTGAGAAAGAGCAATTCTAATTGGTTACTGAGCAGTCTATTCAACAAAATAGGTTTGCAACTGAGATCCTGCCCATTTTAACTCATTGACTACTTAATTCTGTAATTCCAATAGACTTTGTGCAGGGATCATCCGGTTCCAGTAGTCAATGGGATAATTAACAATTAATTGCAAACCTTTACGATACACAGCCCAGAAAGAGAATGGCACAACAAAGAAAGAGATGGAAATTGATGAGGCCATCATTCAGCAGCAGAGCAAAATTTCATTTCATTTTCATTTCATTTATTTATTTATTTTGTTTCAAACAAAATACAAATCAATACAGTATGATAAAATATACATTTTAAGGTTAATACGCATAACTTTTCCAAAGTAACAAGTTTGCAAAATCATACTTAAATGTAATATCTTAGTCATAAAGGTAAATGAGAATAGAAGAAAATTATATTTTGCGATAATGGAGAGACCCACTAAAAAGCTTTGCTTGTAGGGTGTAGGCTACTCTACATAAATCATGTATTAATAACAATTTTGAAGAAATATTAAAGGAGATGAAGAAAGGAAGACCAGCAGAGACAAACGATGATAGGAGAATGAAACAATACAAAACATCAATTGATAATACAGGTTAATCTATTGCAAATGCACATTAACAAGATGAGAAAATTAAAAAAAATCAGTGGAAATAGTCTTGTTAAACATGAAAACTTGCCTCTCACAGATCACTACTGTTACAATAAATTCATTGGACTCATACCAATAAAATGACGATAAATATCACACTCAAGCTCATAGTAGGACATTCCATCGTTCCCACAGCAAGGATGAATTGCTTGCTGTAAATGGAGAAGAGACCTGTTTACGCTAAGAGCTGAAATTTTTCATGGGGTTTTATTTTTTCGAATTTCACAATCATGGTTCACTAGAATTTTCACTCATTAGAATTCCCATAAATTTGTCTCCAATAATCTCTTGAATTGTGAAAATAACAATTAAAATGTGTGATAATGTCTGAAATTAAGTGAATCTGCTTAAAAAAATATGGACACTAAAATATTGGCTTTTACAGTAATTGGAAGTTACATGTGAACAGCCTATACATACCTCATCTAATTGATTGAGCATGACGATGATAGGGCAATTCCAATCAAAGATCATTCTCCACAGGTCTTCTACAGTGTTGGGCATAGGAGATTGAGTGACTAGAAATGCATCCTTCTTTAGGAATGTCTGAAACAACAACAACAACAAATAACAACAACACCAATATTGGCATTTAGACGGCGCTTATAAAGACATGTCAATCACATCGCTTTACAACATTACAACATTACAACTTTTACATACATGAAGCTATTCTAGAACCATTTCAGAAAATGTCCACAACCTAATATCTAGCAAGATTGAATATTATACATAACGCATGTTCTAGCATGCACTATACTCGATTATTTGAATGGCAAATGACTATATTACACTGTGGCTTTACTACTGCACAATATGCCTGTGTAGGTGATATTTTAAATTTTTACTCTTTTAAGGCACTAAACATTGATTTTGAAGCCTAATATTTTCAGAGCCTAGCTTAATTATCTACACCATCAACCATTTGATTAGCATTTATAATCTATCAGTTGAGAACTTTTTAAATGAAAAAAATGTTAAACAATGTCTTTAATATGTGTTAGCTCATGAAATCTCCTATATTATGGCGAATTCAAAGTGAACTTACATTTAGGAAAGACGCATTGATATAGTCGTTACTATCAGCAAATCCATCACACATCAGGTATGGTCTATTGTGCTCCACTGAAAATTATCAAAGAATTACACATCTTTATTAATGAACAGAAACTACATTTATAGATCAATCATCATATAGGACTTTTTCCATAATGTATACATCTACATCCTTTTCTTCTTCATCCTCATCTCCATCTCTTTAAGATTTGCAAAAATTATGATATTAATTCTGCGCATCGAAAAAATTATACTGATCAATTATATTAGTTTTTTTCTCAGGGTTATCTTATTTCTTCAAGCAATTTGCTTACAAGATAACCCTTCTTCTATTATTTACGTGTTATTCAGTGTATGTTGACAAATTGTCATCACAGTTTATAGTATTTTATTTAATATTTATGTTCATTTTTGCGACCCTTTGTCAAAATGATACTCTTGAATCATGTTTTTTTGCTGTACTTTGAAATTATGTTGTATGCAGAAGAAAAATAAACTAAACTAAACTAAACTAATAAAATGGCCAGGGTAGGGTGGGGGTGAACAAAGCAAACTCATTTTACCATACATCCATGCTGATAACTGAAGGGGTGATGAATAATAACCCCCCCCCCCCCCCCCNTTTAAATTTTTACTCTTTTAAGGCACTTAACATTGATTTTGAAGCCTAATATTTTCAGAGCTTAGCTTATCTACACCATCAGCCATTTGATTAGCATTTAGTATCTATCAGTTGAGAACTTTTTAAACGAAAACAATGTTAAACAATGTCTTTAATATGTGTTAGCTCTTAAAATCTTCTATATTATGGCGAATTCAAAGTGAACTTACATTAAGGAAAGACGCATTGATATAGTCGTTACTATCAGCAAATCCATCACACATCAGGTATGGTCTATTGTGCTCCACTGAAAATTATCAAAGAATTACACATCTATATTACTGAAAAGAAACTATATACTAGATCAATCATCATAAAGGACTTTAACCATAAAATGGCCGGGGTAGGGTGGGGTGAATAAAGCAAACTCATTTTACCATACATCCATGCTGATAACTGAAGGGGTGATGAATAATAACCCCCCCCCCCCCCCCCATCGTCAGCTTATGACTATCCATAACGTAGCTGTCAACATGAAACAGTGTAAATTAGTAATAATCCTTCCATAAATTACTTTTAGTAATCTTCGCATATTATACATTGAAATGTATGGTACTATGTTGTCAAAAATTAGTAATCACTTGTGAATTTTAGTAATAATTACTAAAAATTAGTAACATTTGGCAGCTTTGCCAAAAAGAGGGCAGAAAAGTAATTCCGAAGTACAAAGAAAATGTATACATGGTTTTGAAAATAATGAAAAATGAAATACATATATTCATCCCTCTAAATTAATAACTGTATGAAAGTCTGGCAATGTATCTGGAAATTCACAAGTGAGATGCATTTCTACAAATGAATGCTTCCAATGCTATATAATGTAATGTAATTCTATGTAGCTACACAAATTTCCATTGAAAAGGGAAATAACGAAACTAAACTTTGAGTAATACTAGAACGTAATAAGTTAACCATATTGCAATGTAAATGAACAGAATTTATAGGGAAAAAAAGAATCCTTTATAAGAAGAAAGAATACATCAAATAAATAAAAGTGGAACAAATCGTAGTCTTGCTTCAACAGGAAACAGGCGTTTTAACAGGAAACATTATATGTGTACATAGTATAAATGCAATTGATCCATTCGGCAAGCTAAGATGGAAGCAATTCAAACAGGAAATATTAGTGGTTTGCACAGAAACACGGACGGTCTAACTTAACTGGGTGATAGGCGAGTAGGCTCTGGTAATTTGAAAAGGAAATCTTTTTCCTGATTTATAAGAATGATAGTTTGACTTAAAGAACAAAATATAATTCGGTGAATTAAACAAGAAAACAGTATATTTCCTGAAGTAAAAGCAAAGGTTCGAATCCTACCCATGGCATCAATTTCCTTCAGCAAGAAATTCAACCACATTGTGCTGCACTCAACCCAGGTGAGGTGAATGGGTACCTGGCAGGAATATTTATTCTTTGAAATGCCAAGTGCGCNGGAAAACAGTATATTTCCTGAAGTAAAAGCAAACATATAGTACATTGAATTATTGGGCAAAATAATTTGGATGCATTTCAAACATGAAAACTGTTTGATTGCATCACAGTTTTAGTGCCTTTGCAAGATATCATGGAAAAATTTTAAAACGATACAATGTTTTTGCAAAAACAATTGAAAAGATGCAATGTAGTTTGGCTTAATTGGAGTGCTATGCGGCCACTGAGTAATGTTGAAGTTTTTGTAATTTGTTAGAAATGGATATTACCATAATGCTTTGGACAGAAACTTTTCAGAAAAAAAACTTCATGAGGAGTGGCATCTACACTGGGCAAACATTCTAAAGAGCAATTCAAATAGAAACCTGTTTTACGATTGTAAAATTTCATCTATGTTGGCTAAATATACTGAATATTTAGCTTCCGATCTCAACATAACATAACAAAGCATCGTCGCCCTAGTTCCGTTATATCTGAGGTGTCCCAGCATATCCACATAGAATCACCGAACATCGCATCAGCAGTAGTGGAGGCGCCGTGGTGTAGTGGTCATGACTCTCGTCTTTCAACTAGAGGGTCGTAGGTTCGAATCCTACCCATGGCGTCAATTTCCTTCAGTAAGAAATTCATCCACATCGTGCTGCACTCAACCCAGGTGAAGTGAATGGGTACCTGGTAGGAATATTTATTCTTTGAAATGCCAAGTGCGCCATGGATGGTTGCAGAGCTAAAGCCAGGGTAATAATAATTTAAATTAAAGCGCCTTAAGCACTCAGCAGAGTGGATACGTGCGCTATATAAATTGCATCTATTATATCACATTGGCATCGCGTCGGCATCAAAGAAGTTGAAAATTTTGACCATGAGCTCTGATACTTTGAGTGTTGAAAACTCATTTATTTCATGAAGCTTTTCAATAATATCTTGTACCTATGTGCATTATTTTAGTAACAATATCCGCAGACCCTAATATCACAGCGCAGTAGAGTATATCCATATAGTGACTGTGCTATACGAATTATCTAATTATTATCATTATTATCATTATAGTGGGTTGTGAAAGAGGTCTACTACAACCAGGGGGGTATTCTGAAATCGTTCTTATCTTTCTTCCTAACTTTCTTCTTATCTTTGCGAGTTAGGAACGCGCTAAAATCTTTCCTAAGACGTATTCTGAAAATCTTCTTAACGTGATCTTTTCTCTTGTAGGACCGCCTTCTTCTTATCTTCTATCTCGCCCATTTTGGTCCCTTGACCAATCATTTAAACAGTGATACGCGCTCCCTGAAGCAAAAACAGTGAAAAATTCTGTTGCCCACATGGCTCAGATGAAGCACGTGTGCTATTCTTCGATAAAATAAAATTTCTAATTTTACAAGGAAAATTTCATAAAACTTCTTATTTTTTACATTTTTACTCAAGTATGGTCTCTTTCTTGCTTGTTGAGCATATTTTACTCAGTGTTTAATACGCAAATTCAAAACTATATAAGATAAGATAGCCCCACCCGTATCTTAAATATCTTCTCAAATATGGATAAAGATAAGAACAAATTTAAGATAAGAAGATTTTCAGAATACGTCCTAAATCATAGGGCGCGCATGTAGATCAATATTACGCGCTAAATCTTGTGGGCGTGGTCATCTAGGCAGAAGATAAGAAGAAAGTTAGGAAGAAAGTTAAGAAGAAAGATAAGAACGTTTTCAGAATACCGATTTAGGAAAGTGACGTAGATAAGAAACAATTTAAGATAAGAACGATTTCAGAATACGGCCCCAGGCTCTCAGACCTACACTCAACCAAGATGGTGGTGGAGGGGGGCATTACAAACTTTAGAGTGTCTACAACTCGCTCATCGATCGTTACATCAGAAAGGTTAAATGTGGTCACAACGCTGGGAAAGCTGTAGGATGTAGCCGAAAATGTTTAGGTGATTTTTGTTGCGTTGAGATCAAGGCTAAACTATTTTCTCTCTTGCTTAAAAGAAGAGTCTACCCAAAAATAATAATTATTTCACAGGAGTATAAAAATCAGATGAACAGAACAAGAAAATGTTTGAAAAAAATTGGACAATTTATGAATGTTTATGAATGGTTCAATATTTAGACAAATTGGCATCTGATGATGTCACATGTGCACAACTGACCATTTATTATATTCATATCAATGTTATAAAATAAACTTTTTCCCCAAATATATGATTCCCCCAGAATCTTAACTACAGGATATCTTCATGATGGACATGCATATATACCCTATTTGTATGCTAACACCAATGCAAACTTTGTATTTCCCTGCAAAAATTATGAATTTCACCCCATAGGTATAAGTACAAATGATGTGTAGTAGTGCACCCATAACATCATCAAATTGGCAACATGCTTGAAAATATTTCCTGATTTGCTCATTTTC
The DNA here is from genome assembly GCA_036244855.1 of Temnopleurus reevesii. NCBI lineage: Eukaryota > Metazoa > Echinodermata > Echinoidea > Temnopleuroida > Temnopleuridae > Temnopleurus > Temnopleurus reevesii. The sequence goes on from BQKZ01003170.1 coordinate 46,601, forward strand.
TTGAATCTTAAAAAATCATAACTTTTTTTTATTACTTGTCCGTTTTTATTTTGAAAAAAAGACATTTAAAAAAATTATCATTTTTGGGTAGACTCTTCTTTTAAAAGGAATAACAGTGTAACTCACTTGGCAATACATCGTGGAATCGATTCTTCTTTCGATTCGTGGAAGATCGTCCTCCTTGAAAGCTCCTCGCTGGTGGTAGCGGAGTCAATGAGCTAAGGATCTAAAATAAAGATCAATTACATATGCTTAGGATTGGTACTTAGAGGTATCCTGTTAAAGACACTGCCAGACATTCTTATTTTGTTATTCAAATAAATTCTCAAATCAAGATGTGTGATCTACATGTGTGTTGTAACATTAAAAAGGTATAGATTAGTTATGATCGGGATGCAGAAATTGAGGAGAAACGAGCCAATGTATTTGCAAATTACTTAAAACTGTGTACGAAATTAGAAGAAGATTTTGGCAATACATTCTGGCTTATCTTAGATTGAAAATGCCAATCAGTCGTTATTCCTATAGACCGCTAGATGAATCCCCGACAGCCAACACAGGCATTCATGTGTTTTGCGATAAAAAAAGCCATATTTGGGTTGACTTTATTCAAATTTATGAACATTCATGTACCCGAATATGTTATTGCATCATGTATAATTATTGCCATTGCATTTAATGCAGCTCACAAAGTAATTTAATATCTGAAGTGCCATCTCTTCCACAACTAATCTATTCCTTTGGTAAGATGGTATCCATAGCTAACATTACTGTACATAAATGCTATCATTTTCCTTTCTGAAACTTGATTCAAGGTGTACTTATAATTCTGCTTTCACAGAAATGTGAAGTTAATTATCAAGGCAATTATCAAGGGGCTCATCTAAGAGTAAGGTCATATACAGTATCATCTCTTAAGAATGACAATAATTACATTTTAAATTGCAATTAATTTCTTTCAATTAATCTAATTGATTAGTTTTACATTGTCAAGGATGCTACGGTGCTAACCAGCAGAGTTTCGTTTTCAGATACATTCATGAACTTCTTACCCGTTATTATTATGTCTTTTCCTGACTTTGAATGACATTGATTGAATAGGGCAAACTGATCTTGAAATTACAGATCATAAAACGAAAGAAACAGCATATACAGTGTATTTGCTTTTCAAATACATTATTGCACTGAACATAACTTATTAATGTTTTTTTTCTCCTGGCTTTGAATACAATAGGGAAAACTGATCTCAAACAACACTGTACAGGTAATAAAACTAAAGAATCAAATATTCATTAATGTTTTACAGAACATTCAGAGAGCTGAAAAAACGTATAAAAGACGACAAAATGAAGCTTATTTCAGATTTCCAGATCATAAGAGAATGGAAAAATTGTGTGTTTCATTTTTTTCTCTGATTTACTATAAAAAAAAGTAAGTGCAAAATCTAGGTCACATATATATACCGAGTTTGTTTCTTATTTTCACAATTATTTCCTCTTCTTTTATCACTTCCTCGTGCAGGTCAAGTGTGGTGCAATAAATAATCTACATTTCCTTGTTCAGGAAACTCAGAATAAAATTACTGCTTTAAAACAGGATATCATGTCAAAGAGTATTGTGGTCAGAATTATTTCTAAATCTAAACAGGGATTGTTTCAAATGGACTATAAAAATGATATACAGGAAAGTCTGTTATTTCTACGAGAAACCCTTTAGTCTACAATTTAATCTACTCTTCTGATTTTCCAATCATATTTCAATTATTTTGCTGAATTATACTTGTGCTATATTTCAAATTCTAAATTTATATTAAAAATACATTGACAATGGAATTATTTTTGCCTCAATCATTCTTTCTCTTAAATACTATTTCTCTAAAGCACTGAACTCAAATCATCTTACCTCAAATTCCAGCTCAATATTTGTCTTCTTTGTATCAAAGTTCACTCTCCTCAGTGTGTCCAGCTTCTTTCTGAATTCAGAAACTAGTATGTCTGTGTTGCCACTCAGGTAAACCTCCAACAAGGCTTTGTAGAGGAAGACGTATTGCTCCTGTAAAAGGTACAATACTTGTCACCATTACCACACATTACACAAATTGAAAACATGTTATAGAAGTCCAGTCTTTCTTAAAGTTATGCCTAATTGGTATCATTCCTTGAGTAGAATATTTGGGAATCTATGCGTGTAAGACTTGTTAACGTATTCCAGTCTTTCTTAAAATCATGCCTAACTGAAAGACCGATTTGGTGAAACACCGCCCAGGCCTGGGACCAGCAGCAAAAAAAATCACCTTGAAACAATTTATGATTGTCGTGATGCAGCCTGATTAAAAATGCCAAGTCTTGTCTACTTTGAATTCACATATTTTATTGCCCACAAATAATTTCTGTTTTAACCCGAATCCCATGGGGGAGGGGGCTTTTTAGTAAAGCGCCTTGAGCACTCAGCAGAGTGGATATACGTGCGCTATATAAATTGCATCTATTATTATTATTATTATTATTTTTAGGCGCGCCCTAACATTACTCGCGAGAATTCTGAAACGTGAAAAGCTCACGGCGTAACTTTTGTGACTTTTGTGTTCAAGACTCGCACAACTTTTGAGACCAAATTTGTGATGATCGGGTATGCGGTTCCGGCGTACACGCATTCGAAACATACATGCTAGAAATAGTCCAACAGGATTAGGGTTAAATGGGTTAATGGTTGGCATACCTTTGTCTGGACCATCTTGATACGCTTATCTCTCATCTTGGTGATGAAACCAAAGATGTTGACTCTACCTTCCTCTCTCATCATGTCCAGCATATTATACAGGCAGATGAAGGTACCGGTCCTTCCTACCCCAGCGCTGTGTGAGAGAAAAAAAAATGATAATAATAACAATAATTATAATATTACATAACATTTATTAGGCGCCTAATACGGATGTTTCAAAGCGCATAGTAGTCTAATTATGAAAAGATTATTAACCAGTAAATTAAGTGAAGAAAAAGAAGACAAAAACAAAGGAAGAAGAAGAAGAAGAAGAAGAAGAAGAAGAAGAAGAAGAAGACGAAACCAAAGATGTTGACTCTCCCTTCCTCTCTCATCATGTCCAGCATGTTATACAAGCAGATGAAGGTACCGGTCCTTCCTACCCCAGCACTGTGTGAGAGAAAAAAAAATGATAATAATAACAATAATTATAATATTACATAACATTTATTAGGCGCCTAATACGGATGTTTCAAAGCGCATAGTAGTCTAATTATGAAAAGATTATTAACCAGTAAATTAAGTGAAGAAAAAGAAGACAAAAACAAAGGAAGAAGAAGAAGAAGAAGAAGAAGAAGAAGAAGAAGAAGACGAAACCAAAGATGTTGACTCTCCCGTCCTCTCTCATCATGTCCAGCATGTTATACAAGCAGATGAAGGTACCAGTCCTTCCTACCCCAGCACTGTGTGAGAGACAAAACAAAGAAAATGATAAGAAGGAGAGGAAGTAGAAGAAGAACAGGAAGAAGAAGACAAAAACAAAGAACAAGAAGAAGAAGACAAACAATAAGAAGAAGAAGATGCCAAAGAAGACGAAGAAGAGGAAGAGGAGGAAGAAGAAGAAGAAACCAAAAACAAAGAAGATGATGAACAAGAAGAAGAAAACAAAGAGAGGAAAAGAAGAAAAAGAGGTAGAAGAATAAGAAGAGGAAGAGGAAGACAAAACAAAGAACAAGAAGAAGAAGACAAACAATAAGAAAAAGAAGATGCCAAATAAGACGAAGAAGAGGAAGAAGAGGAAGAAGAAGAAGAAACCAAAAACAAAGAAGATGATGAACAAGAAGAAGAAAACAAAGAAGAGGAAAAGAGGAAAAGAAGAAAAAGAGGTACAAGAATAAGAAGAGGAAGAGGAAGACAAAACAAAGGAGAAGAAGAGGAAGAAGTAGAGAAAGGAAGAAGAGGAAGAAGAAGAGGAAGAAGAAGAGAAGGAGGAAGAAGTAGAAGAAGAAGAGGAAGAAGACCCACCTACAAATTAAATGATTAAATTAAATTAAATGAACGAGCATTGGACCAGTGGATTGCAGACCTGTATGGTGCTATTTAGCACTCTCAGTGTAGATGAGAAGTGTTGAATAACACTCTACTACTCACCTACAATGAACATGCATTGGACCAGTGGATTGCAGAGCTGTATGGTGCAGTTTAACACTCTCAGTGCAGATGAAAAATGCTGAATAGCACTCTAGGACTCACCTACAATGAACAAGCATTAGACCTGTGGATTGCAGAGCTGTATGGTGCTGTTTAACATTCTCTGTGTAGATGAAAAGTGTTTTATAGCACGTCTACGACTCACCTACAATGAACGAGCATTGGACCAGTGGATTGAAGAGCTGTGTGGTGCTGTTTAACACTCTCTGTGAAGCTGATGAGTGTTGTATGATACTCTGGAACTCCCATGTCAGGCCAAGAAAGATAGTGGAATTGTTTGATGNCTCCCATGTCAGGCCAAGAAAGATAGTGGAATTGTTTGATGGTTCTCTTTTCATTGTCAATATCATCCATCTCATCTTCTTCCTATTGGTGCAAACAAAAATCAATTTAATGGCTCTTTATCTTTCCGGAAACAAAATCCTACTTATGATTTAGAGCAAAACGAACATAGAATATCTTACAAATAACTATGGACTTTTAATAATAATAATAATAATAATAATAATAATGTCTTATTTACCCAGGATAGCCACATTCAGCTGTAAACTAGCTGCTCTTCCAGCGGGCCCTGCATAACATAAAGTTATTATTACCCTTCTCCTTTCATAAATGCCGAGCTCCTGGCAAGAAGGCAGATGGTCCCAATTGTATAAGTCTTTGGTATGACTCGGCCGGGGATCGAACCCACGACCTTCCGTTCATGGGGCAGACGCTCTACCACTGAGCCACACATGACCACACAATCTCAATAACATTGAGCCTATTGCAAGAGAGACATTCTCAGCTTCAGCCCATTATATCCTTTTTCTGATACCAATCCAAGACAATTAACTCATCCGTCGCCAAGGGATCAAATCGGATTAGTTGATGGATCGCCAAGCGTGCCGATCGGCACAATAGTACTTTTCCGAAAATCAATACGATTGCGCCGCGCTCGCGACCGTACAGTGTGAATTTCCGACCTGTGTCAATTCATTACGGATTTAGCTTTCACATGAGCGTGTCGGAAATATAGCATTACATAGCAATTTTAAAAATGTTCTACAAAAAGGAGTGCCCAGTTTCACTCGCCCCCATTTAGCCTGGCGCACGGGGGATTCTATAGCCGGCGCAGGAAGGGTTAACAAATACTGAAATATTTGTACATGTATAACAACAACAAAAAAGTACAAGTGGTCTCTACAAATGTCAAAAACAAAAACTTAGTACACTTGAATATTAAACAGTATCAGTATTGTACTGTAGCATTTACATTTGTTTTCCAACACAATGCCGGCCATGGACCATGAAAGAAACAAATTCTGCAAACAGTCCAGTATTTCATTACTAGGGCAAAAAGAGAATAGTTTGGTTAGGCGTACCACACTAAAAGTAAAACAATTTATAGAATAGCCCATGTGGTAATTCAACAATTGTTATCAAGTATCTAAAGCATATCCTCTTACTAAATGTAACCGCACACTTCACGACTTCTACTCTTACGACCTTACAACCCATTTTGGCAAATACTGAATAACGTTCTAATTGAATTGAATTGAATTGAATTGAATTTATTCACCAACAATAAAACCCATATGTACAATTTATGAAATAGTACATGCATATCTTTACATTGTGACTCATACAATTATAGCTGGTAGATAGATCACTCCCCAAGAAAGAGAGAGAAAATTGTCCTTGAGTAGTCCTAAACTTTGGTAAATGTACCTGTCTACCAACCTTTTGTCTCGTTGAGTAGTTATGCTGTATTACATTGCAATAATCTATTAAAGAGTGTGGTAAATTGTTATTATTCAAGTCATACATAAATGTTGCAAAATTGGTCATACGGTCGTTACGTAAGCTTAAAAGTAGTGTGCAGTGGCCTTTACATGTAAATTAGATCTTGGTTATCTTTGTGAAATTTACCTTCTTGACGACCAATGTGCGGACTATATGGTCAGAGAACTCTTCAACTTGCAGTAGAAAGAGAGAGAACTGACCAATCGTTTCAACACTCCGGGGTTTCTGGGGCCAATACTGTCTGCAGCGATCCTGTGACATCAATATAACTTTTTAAGTGACAAATCGCTGAGCACTATATACATACACATTACAACTATAATCATGTAATGAATAGTTACATATAAATTATACATGTAGAATTTGAAAATTAAACTAAAAAGGCATTTGAAGTTTGTGAACTTGAGATATTTCTGAAAAGATTTAAAGATTTAGAGATTAAGTACATAAAGCAAAACTTGTCACTGTTTGCTACATCATCTTCTTTTCACAATAATTTCATCCCTTGTCAATTCTATAGTTCTAAAATCATTATTTTATACATCTATAATCTATAGTTGAATATTTATTCCGATTGCCTGATACAAATTTACAGACTGAATATAATTCAATTTACTTTGGTCAACTTTCTCAAGAGGGTTCATTAGCCGACCCTAATGACAGGTGATGTATGCATAACAAATATTAGAGTGTGCATCTATTGGCAATCTAAATAAAAAAAAATATTCATGAGGCAACAGATTATAAACTTATGTATAAATGTACTGTTAACCGCAATGCTAAGAGAAGCAATTGGAATAAAATAATTATACTTTGAAAATAATAGAAATAAGAGATAGTACAACATAAATTGTATTCATATATTAATACATGTATGCACAAAATTCGAAGTCAAATCTCAGTGACTATCATTCTCACACCTAAATTTGTGCAAGTATAAGTTACATTCACTTTCATTTCCTAGAAATGCTGGAATTGGGGGCCTTAAATATTAAAAAAACGTACCTTTCCAGCTTCAATCAGATTGGTTACCATGACGATAGTCGCAACATTCTCTGCCCAGATCATTCTCCAGAATGCAGCGAGTGATGCAGTATTTGGAGCTGGAGAAGGGAACCCAGAACAATAATGTGTAAACGTTTTTAACAAAAATAAGAATGAAAATAAGAACACAGATTATTATAAAAAAAGGAAGAGGATATATTCTACAGACATAATGAGCATTATCAGGTATGCTTCAAGTAAGTTCTTGGCTACACTAAATCTCTAAATGTTTCGAACAATGTTATCATGCTTTAAGAATTTATAGCATTATACGTGTAATATAGCAAAGATTTGTGACTTGTACTGTATCTAAAACAAGGATAACTCTTTCATCTAAAACAAAGCATAGATCTTAAATTATAGTAGATGATAAAAAAATCAAAGTGAATTCAAATGTTCAATTGTGTGAAATACTAGTATTATTTCCACAATAATTGTGATGTAATATCTTTCTGTGACTCAATTAAAGATTTCTTACCCTGTGACGCTATGAACTTCTTCTGCCCCTTGTAATCCTTTGGATAAAAATAAAATATATATGTAAACATTAAATAATTGATTATATATATATATAGTAAAAGGCAATGTACATCTATTATACGCATTGTCAGTGCCAATCGACCATTTCATTATAGTGCATAATCATGAATTATATGTATTAAGATTGATGAGATTGATGAGGGCAAAAAAAGTACAGGAGCTATCAAGATACCAATGAAAACAGTATGCCTATGCAGGTCATATATTGAATTTTATATCCTACTCATAAGATTGTATCCATTGTCATTGGCCAATGAGCAGTCATGTGATTAATATATTTTCACCATGAAATTATTTGGATATGGCGTGACGTCAATCTCGGAATAGTTTTCGTTATTAAAAATATTCTGACGTCATAGTTTCGATTACTTGGTATTCAACTATCGATACCGCGATATCAAGACCAAACATGGCGGCCCGCAGTGGAAAAATCAACGACGATGAACCGAGATTTAATCTCGTAGATGATGATGATTTGGAGGAATTCATTTCATCAACAGAATACAAGTATGATATAAATTTAATTACTATTCCGGTTTTAATTGTGTAGGATATAAATCAAATATACCATGCACATTTTTCAAAGTACTATATGAAATTATGGATTCTTCGGTGACCGGCATAGTGACTATTTTCCTCGGGGCTGTGCCCCTCGGAAAATAGTGCTATGCCAGTCACCTCACAATCCATAATTTCAACTAGAACTTCTCAGTGCACGGTATATTTGATTATTAGCCTTTTTAAAAGTATTTAACATTGATTTGAAGCAGACTATTTTCACACTTTAGTTTAAGTACACCGCCAACCATTTGGGTAGCCTTTATAATCTGGAATTTGAGAATTTTTAAAACGAAAACAATATTCCAAAATGCGTTTGACTTACATTGAGGAAGTTGGCATTGTAGTAATCAGAATGTGGATCCCCATCTACTTTCTCCAGTACCACACGAGAATGGTCATCTGAAATAAGGATAATAATGGTAATGATAATAATAACAATAATAATAATACAGCATATTTTAATGCACCAGATTCCACATGAATAATGTGGTCAATACAAAATAGTTATAGCAAACAACAAAAAAACATGTATTCGAGTGGGGAATATGTCAGTAAAAGTGACATTTTTCTTTCATGATTGTTCTCTAGAACAATGCCATTGTATTACATGAAACATTAGGTGATAAATATACATGGTCCTTATAATACTGTATTATTATTACCCTGGCTTTAGTCTGATTGTCATCTGGGCAAACCATCATTTGAAGGAACAACATTCTTTCACTTGAATTCACTTCACTATTTATCTATCTATCTATATCTCTTTCTCTTTTTCTCTCCCTAAATTCTCCTCTGTTTTGTTTACTATCGACAATCATTTAAAAAAGTTTTTCTCAACCTTATCAATCAAAATGCTTGTTAATTCTCTCAATGAGTAAATAAACTCACATGGGATGATGTTCTTGAAACGATTTTTAGCCTTGTTCTTCTCCTTCGATGCAACAGTCCACGGGTGAAGCTGATTGACATTGAGTAGCTGAGAACAAAATGAAGAGCAACACACAAACAAACATATTAATCTCATCCGATGTTGTAAAACATATATTGTGGAAACAGGAGGTAATGGTTTGCTTCATAGTGTAGAGGTTCCGAGACTCGTCTTTCAATCTGAGGGTCGTAGGTTCGAATCGGACCCATGACGTTAATTTCCTTCAGCAAGAAATTTATCCACATTGTGCTGCACTCAACCTAGGAACCTAGGTGAGGTGAATGGGAACCGGTAGGAAGAAATTCCTTGAATACAAGCCAATGGGGGCCAAATGATAGCCATGATATGGTCAGGTAATAATGCACAGAGCGCTTTTAAATGCTTTGTTTAAGCACCATATAAATGCTGTGTATTATTATCATTATTTAACATAATTCTTATATTTCTCTAATAGTGGGAAGATAAAGAAGCAGAATGATACATACACATGAAGTGTTACGTTTCATTACAACCAAGAAACTATATATAGTTATATATTCCGATTCATGTGCAGAACAGACATGTCTACAAATTCCATTTTAAAGGCAGTTGTCAATCCTGCGCACAGCAGTACTAGGTACCATTCGGATTTGAGAAGATTTTGCTTTGACAGCCTATTGTTGTATAACCGTTGATGTAATTGGCTGATAGTTCATATTATTTTGTACAGATTTTTGTTTTGTTTTAATTATCTTGTATTCCCTCTTTTATATATTCTCTCATTGTTTGTTCAACCATGTGTCTCTGCTAGTTCTTGTCAAACTTGTTGGTTTATGGACCTCTGCCTTGTGCGGATGAGTCTGAAATAAAGTCTTCAAATGAATTGAATTGAATAGTCCATATAAGAGTTACCCTACCATTCAGGAGGTGGAAAGAACATCGAAGATTTTATTTTATTTTTTTAACAATTTGAATAATATTTTCACAAATTGGACAGAAAATTATTTGACAATAGAAAGAATAACATTTGCATAATATCAATAAAAGATATATTACTAACACTTAAAATCTGAATGGCGAAGCATATTGTACTTATGCAATAAGGCATTATGTCACGTTTAGTAGAGTGTTTCAGTCAAATTTGGGTACTAAATTGTTCAACGTACAAAAAGTTGATTTTTATTTAGCTCTTTTTCTGTATCAATTTTTGATTGATATAATATTTACCATAATCAATTGTGCACTATTGATTATATAACATTCAGCACACTTAAATTGTACACATATACATGAAATGATCGTGTATTTCTTCATTACTCTCAAAACTTACATGAAACTCATGTATAAGCTCACGGCCTTTCTCCTTGACATACGCTGCTAGCTCGGAGGCCAGCACTGGGCCCGGCGCAACAACATTCTCATATATCTCTCCATTCCCCTGTCTGGTTGTTCCATTCTGTAGACTATCTGGGGTACCAGACCGGTCTCGAGGACCAGCGACCGGAGCTGCAGGGCCACCCTGGCCGCCTGATTGGTTCCTGGGCGTGGGAAGTGGTTTCTTTCCGATATTCTCCCTCATTTTCTTCTCATCACGGACCGGTGCCAACTCCGTTGAAGGTTTTGGCTTGGTAGGGAGAACAACCCCAACGGGTTTCGCAATGACGTCCTTGGATTGGGCCCGTGGTGCGATGGCTGGTTTACAGGGTGGTGGGGCTGGATGGCTGCCGACCAAATCATACTCACTCTCCCCGTAGGCATCATTATAAGCCGCTACCTTATCGGATGTGCTGACGTGGAAACCTACCTCTGCATTTTCGTAAATAACTGCAGATGCACCGTTACCTATTCAAATTTGGAATTAAGAGGAAGAATTGAAAATGGTAAGTGATTGGAAGCTCAAATGAAGTAAAAAACTATCTGCATCTGTATCCGTCCATGACGTACAATCACATATGGTTATCGTGTACGTAGGGTTTGGGGTCAAGCATTAAACACTCTAATATTGAGGATGTGCTTTGGAGACTAGTAACTTTGGAAACCAGTAACTACAAATAGAGTACAAAAATTTAAAAAAAATTGAAATGCAAGACGAACAAAAGGAAACTCAATATGAGATTCAAGACAGGCCTTAAAGTATTTCAAGGCAACCAGATATGTATTCAATGTCTGTGGGTGTATAGACTTTTTGCTGGTCCTTTTTGGAATTAAAATTATTCTATTGTGTGGATTCAGTAAATAATGTGCACTCCATTAAAATGGCAAATGCCTTGATGAAATCGTATTTTGAGGTCTGTCAGTTGCACAAACATTTAATACTACACAATTAATATACTTTGGGAGTAAATGTAACAGAAACATTCAAGACCACATTGTGTATTTCAATGTAATACACAACACAAGTTTTTTGGTATTTCGAGCAAAATCTTTTTAAACATTTTATTATAACATTATATTATAATCATAACATTGCATTTTTTACATTGATACATCAGTAGAACTACTAATGAAAAGAGAAAGACATAATATGCAAGCATCACTCATTTTTATAAAAACAGGGTAGTAAAAATCTAGCAGAGCCCGATAAAAATCAGTTTGTTAGTTGACTTTCCAGGGCAAGTTCATGAAATTATCATCATTGCTACTACCATAATTCATTATCATCATTGCTACTACCATAACTCATTATCATCATTGCTACTACCGTAACTCATTATCATCATTGCTACTACCATAACTCATTATCATCATTGCTACTACCATTACTCATTATCATCATTGGTACTACCATAACTCATTATCATCATTGCTACTACCATAGCTCATTATCATCATCAAATATAGACTTACCTTCCTGTTTCTGTATGATTTGAGTGCCTGCATTTTTGCTGTTTTGTCGTCTGTAATACAAAGTGATTATAGTGATTTATGCAGGTTATTTTAAGTACAATCACCTAATTTTACCGGGTATCATTAACTAATTTTAGCGCCCGACTTGGAATGGGAGGCAACCGGCATCATTTGAATGCAGACACAGATTGCCATGGCAAAATAAAAATATGGAGGTGTTGTTTTGTAGTTTTTCTGATGTTCGCTTTTCAACCCGAGGGTGGTAGGTTTGAATTTCACTCATGCTGTTAAATTCTTTCAGCAAGAAACTTATTCACATGGTGCTGCACTCAACCCAAATGGGGTGAATGGTTTCCGGAAAGATCCTTCAATGCAGTGAGTGCCAAGAGGTAGCCTTGCTACAGCCGGGTAATAATGCACAGAGCACTAAGANAATTCAATCGATTAAAAAATGGATAAAAGGAGCTAGTTCAACAAAAACATACAGAAAAGGGATCACTATGTCCCTGCCAAATGGTTATCAAGAATAACCTTGCATTAGCTTTGTACAATATTGCACGACATTATTTCCTGAACCAGGGAGGGGCCTGCAACCACCCCACCCCTGCTTTTACAGCTAGGAAATGCGTGCAAATATATGGCACCATATGCAAATTGTAATACACAGCCACTACATTTCACCACCTCTATTTTTAAGATGTTCCCAAATTACTATGAGGAAGCAAATAAATATAGCAATTAGACCATTATAAATTCCGGGTAGAAACCTACACTGAATTTCCTGTTAAATAACCCCTCATCACGTTCTTCATGATATCAATATCACAATGTAATACGCGATGTGGGGTTTCAAGTATCATTTCACTTTTATGACTCAATCAAGTGCAGTTTTGTCTTACATATTAGCATCGATTGACTTTTGGATTTTTATCAAATATGATGTGCTTCCCCCAAAGACATGTATGGAGTCTTTGATATATATTACAGCAGCAAATGTATTATAGACAATCAATGAATAAAATAATAACTGCATATGAAACCTCTAGAAAAACAAGGGAAATGAACGAGAGAGGTTTTTCAGAACCCAATTAATTTGGAGCACATTTTCACTTGATTACATATTTTTAGTCCTTTTCTATAAAATAAGAAAAGTAAATTCCAAACATCAATTTAAAAAATCAATGGTTTCAGGGAAGTAGGCACAAAAAAGTGATTTTGTGTGCAAAGTCAATGTAAATTGTGATTTCAGTCAGACTCCATAAAGATGTAGTTATATTTTCTTTTACGGGCTGAAACTAATATATTTCAGCACAAAAATGCTTCAAAAATGTTCTGCAATAAATTTCTTTGAAAAAAAAAAA
>BQKZ01003171.1:23686-38901 GCA_036244855.1 Temnopleurus reevesii
CCCCCCCCCCCCCCCCCCTCCATCTTCCACCTCATCATTATTATCATAATTCTCATTTTCACCCCATTCATAATGATATGTCCATTCAGAATATTTCTTTGTCATTCTGATTCAGTCAACTGATTTCTATCCGTGACGAACCATAGAGAATTATCGTCCAGTTGGGGACTGTGTGTTCTGATAGCACCCACCGGTGCATAATCTCTTACACTGAACAGGGATATACAGATCAGAGGGTTGTGTAAGGACTCTGTGGTTGAGTGCTATGCAGTCCCAATGGCCCGTATTCTGATGTCAGGTTTAACTTAAACTAGAGTTCAAATATGCGGTTTAAGTATGGGAAGCCAAAAGAGGCTTAAATCTATAACAGTCGATGTTTAATTTACCAGCACATGTGGCACTCATAATATTCAAAACTGTCTCGGAATAAAAACTTCAATAGTTTTCTACATTATTAGAGCATGGGGAAAGAGAGCAGTTAACATAAGAATTATACATTGTAAATAAAGTTTGGCACGTTTGGCTATCCATACTTAAACCACAGATTTAGACCCGGGTTAACTGAAACCCCGCTATCGGAATACGGGCCTGTGTTCAGTGTAAGTGAATATGCAGAGGTGGGTGCTATCAGAACACACAGTCCTCAACTGGACTAAGAGACTTGTGATGACGTAACAATTGATGGATCCTCGGCTGAATGAATCGGGGGTTTTTAATTACAAATTTGCCCTTCAGCGCCACTCTACTTGCCAGACTGTATTATCAACATTGATGATAATTGCAGAGATAGAGTGCCAAGCATGATCTTAAAAATGTCGGTTCCGGCCAAAAGAGATTTCGTTACATGATATTCTAATATAATAATAATAATAATAGATGCAATTTATATAGCGCACGTATCCACTCTGCTGAGTGCTCAAGGCGCTTTACAATATTATTACCATGGCTTTAGCCCGGCAGCCATTCACGGCGCGCTTGGCATTTCAAAGAATAAATATTCCTGCCAGGTACCCAATCACCTCACCTGGGTTGAGTGCAGCACAATGTGGATGAATTTCTTGCTGAGAGAAATTGACGCCATGGGTATATAGGATTCGAACCTACGACCCTCTAGTTGAAAGGCGAGAGTCACGACCACTACACCACGGCGTCTCCATATCATCATTGATTCCAAGAAGAGAAGTCTGTCATCTATCTGTTGATTATGTTTAAAGCACTATGTACTCTTGCAATTGTGCAATTTAGAAAACAAAATCGCCAATCAATCTTTTCAGAGAATAACCACAGTTAAGTGCCTAAGAAGAATGAGTCGGGGTGAATCGTGTTGCTTCCGGGGTCATATGTGACCAGGGCTTTAACTGTGAATTAACAAAGAGTCGGGGTGAATCGTGTTGCTTCCGGGGTCCTATGTGACCGTGGCATTAGCCATTGATTGCCTTTATTCGATCAAGTTTTGAATGAAATCTTCTCGTGACAACTCAGACGGTCATTTTTGTGAATGATGGGGGATTGACCGACACAATTTCACACGTATTTCAAATTATTAATTGAAGAAGCCCCCTCCTACGCCTTCAAGATAGGAAAGAAAAGGATACAATTATTCATTCATATTCCATCAGGCATGCTCCGTATCATATTACGATCATTATGATTCTGCTAAGGGCCGACTCACACCTTTGCGTTTTCAGCTTGCGTCAACCCACTGAGAATTTTTCAATAATCTTAAAGGTAGAATACTTCTTTTGCAGCCTAAAATTTGACTTTCCAAGATTGTGTGTCATGTTGAAGAGTACCTAATGTTAGAACTTATCACCAATCAATTAAGCACAAAGATTACTCATGATAGGCGCGATCAGAGGGGTATACATATTAGAGGGTTATACTCTGTAGTTGAGTGTTGTGCAGTTCCTGTGTGTTCAGTGTAAGTGAATATGCAGAGGTGGGTGCTATCAGAACACTCAGTCCTCAACTGGACTGGGGGGCGTTTTTAAAACGCGAATTGACGGACGCAGGTTAAAAACAGAAATGTATTAAGACCGACTCACTCCTTTGCGTTTGTTGGCTTCGTCGGGCAGCGTTTTTGAAAATAAGAACGATTCTCGAGCGCACAATATGCGGGGATCAGACAGTGGACTGACATTTGGCTCGCGCTCGAGGAGCGTACCCCGAACGTCAGTCCACGATCGTCTTTGCGCGTTTTAAATTTTTGAAATCGGTGGACCGACGCAGGCCTAAAACGCAAAGGTATGAGTCCGCTTTTACGATCATTATGATTCTGCTAATAAAGAAGGAGTTGATTACGAACTTCTGAATTAGAAGAGGCAGGATATTTGACGGGAAATTCACCCATGCAAGAAGGTGAAGATTATGCCACGCGTAACGTTATAATAGACACTTTCTATTCACTGTGGTATAGCGTGTCCCATAAAAAGCTTCCAACGAACGGTAATGGTCCGTGTTTTCATGACGTACGAACGTAATAGTATGGGGTTTAAGCAATGAGTACGGAAGGGCCGAACAGGACGTTATTTCTCAAGCGCGGGAATATCTAGCGGGCTGCTAAGGTTGAGATCACCCGCTAGATTTCAACGCCCTTTAGAAATAACGTCCTGATCGACCCTTCCGTACTCATTGCTTAATCTCCGTATTGTTACGTTCATGCACGGAGTGACGGTATCTAAAAGGTATAGCATTGCATGAAGATAGAGAGTTTCCGACATAGCATCAATCCAAAGAGCATTATATTGAAATGCCTCATGATTGAGGTAGTGATTCATAGTTTTTCATAAAGATTAGATGTAAATAGTTACACTTATACTTCATACACTGTAATAAAAATACATTTCAAATGAAATACAATTCAGATGCCTTCATTAGCTGATGATGGGTATGATAACAATGATGATGTCGATGATGATGATGATGATGATGATGATGATGATGATGATGATGATGATGGTGTTGGTGGTGGCCGTGGTGGTGATGATGATGATGATGATGATGGTGGTGGTGATGATGATGATGATGATGATGATGATGATGGTGATGATGATGATGATGATGATGATGATGGTGGTGGTGATGATGATGATGATGATGATGGTGATGATGGCGGTGGTGATGATGGTGATGATGCTGATAATGATGATGATTGTGATGGTGATTGTGGTGTTGAAAGTGGTAATGATGATGATGATAATGGTGATGATGATGGTGATGATGGTGATAATGGTTGTGGTGGCGGTGGTGGTGGCGGTGTTGATGATGATGATAGAGATGATGATGACGGTGGTGGTGATGATGATGGTGGTGGTGGTAGTGGTGATGGTGGTGATGATGATGGTGGTGATGATGATGATGATGATAATGATGCTGATAATGATGGTGATTGTGATGGTGATTGTGGTGGTGATTGTGGTGATGATGATAATGGTGATGATAATGGTGATGATGATGGGGATGATGATGATAATGGTTGCGGTGGCGTTGGTGGTGGTAATGTTGATGATGATGATGATAATGATGATAATGATGATGGTGATGATGATGATGATGATGATGATGATGATGATGATGATGATGAAGATGATGATGATGATGACGGTGATAATGATGACGATAATTTTGATAACATCATAATAGTAATATCATAATGTGGAGGCGCCGTGGTGTAGTGGTCATGACTCTCGCCTTTCAATCAGAGGGTCGTAGGTTCGAGTACCACCAATGGTGTTAATTTCCTTCAGCAAGAAATTCATCCACATTGTGCTGCACACAACCCAGGTGAGGTGAATGGGTACCTGGTATGAATATATATTCCTTGAAACGTCAAGTGCGCTAATAAAGTGGCTGTCGGGCTAAAGCCAGGGTAATAATGCTGCAATTAAAGAGCGCTTAGAGAATTCTTCATAAAGAGTTGATAAGCACTAAGAGAGAGAGGGGGGAAGTGTGTGTGTGTGTGTGTGTGTGTGTGTGTGTGTGTGTGTGAGAGAGAGAGAGAGTGACAGAGAGAGAGAGAGAGACAGAGAGAGGGCGGGATGGGAAGAGGGAGAGAAGGGATGGCTCAAAATTGATATTTCATAGCAAACTCTTCATTTTTATAATTGAAATATAATCCTCCCTTTGTTGAATAATATATATATTGCTATAATTTAGATACCGCCCACTGCACCATGGGGATAAACATTCTGACATTGAAATAAAAAAGATGGAATTGACGCAATATTTTTTTCGATGCTGAAGATAGAAATAGAAATTATCGTGGGCAGTTGATGAAATATTCAACGTTGAGTTGATTTATGCGCATTTGGGGACGTTGCCAAAATACACGGTGTTCATAGTCTATGTGAGACGAATATTGAATGTCTAATGTGAATTTTTAACTTGCTCAAAATAGGTTGGAAGTTTTTTTTCAAGAGGTCATTTTCGTAATGTATTTCAAATTTTATGCACGCTTCTTTGTCAAACGCACAATGACAAAATATTTGTTCACCTGATATAGAATAATCGTATTGCAAACGAAGAAATGTGGAAAGCATGTAATGGTTGCTGCTAGGTTGGTCAAGCTACAATGTTTGTCCAACTTAGCAACGTGAATGTATGCACGTGGCATTCTGAGTATTGTATTTTCATTATTTTCTGACAGCTGAATAAATAGTTCGTCTCGGGGCAAACATAAAACTGAATTGTCTTGGACGTTGAAATTTGATCACTTTATTACCAATTATATTTTTCCTTAAAATGCCTGAGTGCCAGCGGCTTAATTGTTCAGCAATAGCGCGATTATGTTGTTGCGTTATTCAACTGTTAATTCTGATCACAATTGCATATCCCGGAACAATTAATATGGTTTTGCATTCCGGCAATTGTAAATATATTTCTTAATATAGTTTATATATGATTTATCCACAGAACATGGACAGGATACACGTTGTTATACTCGTTGTCATGGCAACGATACTCAGCTCTCTCTATTCAGCCGATGCGGGCATTGGAGACGGGTGTAAATATTACAGTAAGTGATGGTGGTCAAAATTTCCTTGTGACAACCCCATCCCACCCCCTCCCCAAGGAAAATGTCCCGGCGGATAATTCCCGGGGAGACAATTGCCGAGAAAGACAACGCCCCGGAGGACAATGAATTCTCCCTTATTCACCAGAAAACAAATCAAATTTAAGACAACTCCCTTAGGGGTGTTGCTCAAAATCAACTGCAACTTTGAAGATTGTAACGCGCATTTTCATTCGCGCGCGGTATGCGCATCTAACAAGAAGCGCAAGAAACAATGATCTTGATTGGCGCGTTCCGATCAACTAGGCCTACAACTTGCGATCAATTGCAACTTTTGAGCAACACCTCCTTAGTATGTTAGTTAGGTTGAGTTGTATCCGTCTCGGAAAAGTGCTCGGGTGTGTTCTCATTGGTAGTTGTCCTACGGGGTAAGTTGACTCTTGTGAATCGTCACCATTGTAGCTGCCAAGGACTCTCGCTTCTTTTCAAGTAAATAAATGACTAGATTTCCAGTCATTGTAATTGGGAAGATATAGTTCTGTTTAACTTTAGAAATCGTAAGTACTCTGGGATCCTCCAAATATAGTCAGTTTGTAAAGTGTAGGGAATATGTTCACTATGCATATTTTGAATTGTAACCCTGAACTATTATAAGTTACCCTTCAAGTACGGGACAATTAGGACATGAATTATCAATTTAACCCTGAGAAACGGGAAATTCATTTTTTTTTTAAATATATGTTCCGATGAAACATGTCCTAATCAACTGGCGTTGACCATTTCTCTGCAGTTTTTACAATGATTTTACTCACATACTCCTTCGTTGAAATATTAATTTATCACATGGTATAATCTATTTCCGTAAAATTAAGTCGAACGCCAATTCAAATCTCATTGTTGATGCTATTCAAATCGGAACAGGCTTTCAATTGTTGTTCAGTAGGCTACAATACGTGCGGATATATTGTCCCAAGACCCATTTTATTTTACTGAAATAGGTTGTATCGTGTTTCATGTAAACATTTACTTATTTATGATTTATGTTATTTTTTGTTATCTCTCCTCTCGAAGGAAAAATGTGCAAATATCGTGGCGAACGCTATGAACGATGGGATACCTGGTCGACGGGTAACTGCTACGAGTGTACGTGCCTTGGAAGAAAAGGATTTGGTTATAAATGCTGTCAAGAGTAAGTCAATTTTCTTTGCTAAATTGTAATTTAGGGGGGGGATATTGTTATGTGAGCAAAGTTATCTTTTTAGATGGATAATTATGATGATGGTGTTAATTGTGGTGGTACTGGTGGCTGTGGTGTTGGCGGTGGTGATTGTAATGATGGTGCTGATGATGATGATGATGATGATGATGATGATGGTGGTGGTGATGTTGATGATGATGATGGTGATTATAATGATGATGGTGGTGGTGGTGATGATGATGATGATGCTGATGATAATGATGATGGTGGTGGTGGTGATGATGATGAAGATAACGGTAGTGATGATAATGAGGATGATACCTGGTCGAAAGGTAACTGCTATGAGTGCACGTGTCTTGGAAGGAAAGGATATGGTTGTAAATGCTGTCACGAGTGAGTCGATGTCCCGGTGGTCATGGTGGTGGTGGCGGTGATACTGGCGACGATGGTGGTGATGGTGGTGGTGGTAGAACTGGTAGCGGAGATGGTGATGCTTGGTGTTAGTTGTGGTGGTGTTAGTGGTGGTGATGATGAAGGTGCTGGTGGTTGTGATAATGATGATGATGGTGATGATGATATTGAGGATATAAGGACAGGTAATTGGAGGAACGATCATGAAAATGGTGTAGGAGATCAAAGAAGGAGATGAATGTTCCGGAGGATGATGCTGGAGACTATGATGATGATGATAGTTATGGTAATCTGGTAAATAATGATGACGATGATAAAAAAATGAAAATGATGACAATGATGATGACGATAGTAAGACAGGACTGGTGAATAAAGAACGTGGTGGTGGTGATGGTGAATACTAGGACATGTTTAAGCTAACACCAAAAGTGTTAAAGGGGAATTACACTCACGAAATGAATCTGCTTATTTCAAAAGGTATAATATGTATCTAATGATTGGAATATGCGTTTCAATATATAAGTATTTGATTTAGAGCCAAATCACCATTTTCTGAGCCAAGTTATCGTCTGCTTACATTTGATGAGGGCTGCCATTTTATTATTGGTACGAGAAAGTATTTTTATTCCCAAATAAAACAAATTCTTGATTGGTTATAAAAGAATTCAACATTTGAGAAAAATGTTATATAAATGTGGACATATATTTTATTATTTGACAATGGTCTAATGTCCCTTAAAAAGTCATTTTTTGTGCATTGAAATCCATTTTTCTTCGCATACATGACGTACAACATGGAGTAATGACGTAGGACATGGTGAATAACATGAAGCTACTTCAGAACAAAACGAATGAAAGAAAGGAATCTGTTTTATCGGTTGGCTATTTAAACCATTGTATATGACTTTCTAAAGCGTTATACAATCAGATGAAGACCAGAACAAAAAGAAGAATCTGCGGTACAGGTTGGCCTTTTAAAGTCATGCATTCGTGAAATATAGGGTCATTGACAAAACGCTACGTTTTCACATGTATTCAAACAATAGAATACAATACCTGGAAGGCTTGCTGAATAAAGGAAATTCTGTTATGCCAGGCAAGCTCACTGAAAGTAAATTTCTTCAGTATAAACGGATGATTTGAAAACTGAATTATTCATCACAATGCTTACTAAAATATTAAAAATCTATCATGCATTTTTTCCAACATAACGTATTTTATTCGCCAAAGATTGAACTATTTTAAGGTTTTATAAATATTTTCCTCGCCATTGAGAATGATATCCATGGATATTGTCGAAATATCTGTTCTGAACAAAATGGCAGCCCCCTTGTAATGTGATAGCAGACGATAATCTATTACAAAATATTGGGAAATTTACGTTTTTCTAATTTCATTGTAGAGCTTGATCCAGTCCAAATAGTATAGAAATGTGACACCTTTCTTATAGGTTCATATTATCCTCTAGGGGTTATTCCCCTTTAATAATCAACACCATTCCGGAATCTACACTAGCTAAAATTAACACCTCTGTTTTACAATATCTTACTCTGTTTCTCATCCGTACAGATACTGGCTCCCGATGATCTACGATGAAGACCAATGCGTTGCTGTATGGGACAGGAAAACCTGCTCATATTCGGTTGTAAATAAAGACCCCACTGACACAACGCCTTGTGAAATATTCGCCGGCATCTTGAAATAACTATAGCGCCATCTTTCGACACCAACATTCCAGTATTCTTCATGATGCGTCATCACTGTGATATTAAAGGACAGAGAAATTGGGCGAGATAAATGATGCTTCATTCAAACTTTCGCAATAGATTAATCAGACAAACTGAGTAACTTCCCAGTCATTCAGCAAACCCCAAATCGGTAGATTATGCAAGGCCCCCAAGCACACTGATTAACATATTGAAGTGGCTACCCAGGACGGTGCATGTTTCACCAAGTTACAAAGACTTTAATAACGACTTTACGCACGACTAGTATCAGCTCTTGTGCTGAATGGTTGATAATTTTACGCGTATTACACTCGTCAATAGACTCCAGTCTTTCTTGAAGGGGAACCAACCCCTGACACTATCATGTTCTAAATAAGTGCAAAAAAATCACACGAACAAACTGTGAAAATTTGTGCAAAATTAAACGATCCGTTCAAGAGTTATTAGTTTTTAAAATCACAGAGACATGACGATCACCGCCGCTGATGGGGATCAGTGCAATCGGCAACATCGACGGAATCTCTGACGTCATGCCAAACAACTTCTCATTCACTTTGTACATTATAATCTTTCTAAATGGATGAATGTAAAAATTGGAGCAAGGGTTCACCATGATTCTTCTTAAAATAACCGATAGAGGACTCGGAAAACCAGCATTTTGTTAACTTTTCCGAAAAAAACGAGAATATGCGAATTTTGTATACAGGTAGAGTGGATGAGGATCGAGTTATTTGACATGACGTCACAGATTCCATCACTATTGCCGACCGCGCGGATCCCCATCAGCGGCAGGGATTGTCATATCTCTGTGATTTTCATAAATCGTATCCTTTTTGAACGGTTGTCCGATTTTGCTTAAATTTGCACATTTTGTTCATCTGATTTCTCTTCATTAAATGAGAGTTCGAAATTTAAGCGGTTATCTGGGGGCCTGTTGCCATAGTTGCGTTCAATAACAACTCAAAAAGTTATATCATGTAGCCTACGCAGTCCTAATTGGTTAAGAATAGAGTCGCGTTTGATTTCTAAACTTGCGTTTGAAATAAACTTTCAATGCAATAGGCTGGACCCAGCATATTAGCTTAACTTATTTTCATGTTTGACATCTGTTTGCCATTTTCTTTGTAGCGTTACTGGGAACGATTCTCCCCTCCCTCTTTTTGACGAGAGAGAAAACTATTGTCAGGTACTCATGGGGAGCTGCAGTTCACTTTGTCCAAATCCATTGTTCATTGATTTCACAGTAAATATCTATGATATCATAATATGCATATTTATTTGTATGTCAAAAAAAGTAAAACAATTTGCTTTGTAGCAAAACTTAAAACTTATTCAAAGTTATATGTTTACATTCTGAATCCGAGTTCATTTAGAAAAGTGCATTATGAAGAAGTGGTGTAGGATTGTGCTTTGTTCCCCGGATCTTTCAATGAGGAGGTTGAGGGTCCGAATCTCCCACCACAGCGTTTAAAGTCAGGGCGTCATGATCGATATGACTTCCGGTTGCGAGCGCGCACGGACGGCGTGTTGCTTATTGGAAACAACGGTATTTGAAAATGTTCTTGCTTACGCACCTTGCAAGGCTCAGAAACTCGGAACATTCCGCATGAATTTCCGATCCATGTTGTCATCGCGTGTAACTTAGTTTCTCTACTCTTCGGCTTCGATTTTTGTAAAAACATGTGCGAAACGCATAATTATGTGATTGCCTAGCTGCGAGCTAACGAAATATAACTTGCTCACTTGCAGGTTAAAAATGCCATGATTTGTCTGTTCGCCAATCTTCGTAATAAAAACGACCGCGGACAACTTGCCACTAGTTTGCGCCCTCTGAACGTCATATCGCCCCGCTTTTAAATTCAGAGATGAGAATTATATTAATGGCCGGAATTGGTTTCTTTTAGAAGTTTGTGGACGTTGACTTGTCTGCTTGTGGACGATAGTAAACTAGTGCATATCTGATATGCGTACCGAAGTGCGCAACTGATGTGGCGTAATTTTGTTGCGCACATCAGGGGCCTGTAACATAAAAGAGATACGATAAACTGAAAATTAATCGTATCTCTGTATGCATGGGGCACATTTTGCAATAGACTTACGATTGATATTTATCGTAAGTTTAATTGCATCTTTTATGTCACAGGCCCCAGATGTGCACGATTTCGTTTTTATCGTCCGCAAGGCTCCGTCACCAATTCCTAAAAACCCTTGTTAGCGGCATGGAATACTTCCATGTTAGCGCTGTGCAGTGTGTCCAGTAGCAAATTGAAAGGACCAAAGCTCTGTAAGGTAAAGGTTTGCGATTAATTGCTAATGTAATAGCGATTTATATCAATCGCATATCTATGGCAATTCATGTGGTAAACATTGCAATTGATCGGAAAATGAAATAGCGATTGATCGCAGACCTTTATGTTAAGGGGTCCAGGACCTTGGCCACAATGATACTCATTGTTCATTCTTATCATGCTTATGGAAACCCTGGGCCCAATTTTTTGAAAACTGCGTTATCTTGTAGGTTGGAAAAAATGTATTAATTGTCGTAACAAGTCAAAATTACGACGCGTCATTTGCTAATTTTGAGCAATGTCTGCAGAATTCCGTGCAATTAGCGTCTATCTGTCTATTATATGACAGTTAACATCCTTTTTGTTAACACAGAAGATAACACAGTTTTCAGAAATCAGCCCCAGGTACACTCCAAACGATTTTCTAGCCGTACTCACACAAAAGAAATCGACGGCAAACAGACCGGATGCCATATCATTTTGCACATGATTAAAAATACCCTTAAGGGGACCTTGGCCCCTCTTTTAATTAGGTATTTAACTGTATTTTGATGATTCAAATGCTTTTGCATTCGTGGGCAAATATGAATTTAAATGATTCACTTTCTTCTCATAAATTATTGCACAAGTAGGAATGTGATATTTGATTTTTCCCCCTTTTACGTTTTCCTTTTCGTCCCTAAAGGTCACTCCAAGATTATTAATTGTTGTTTTATTATCATATCTTTAAAACTACGGTAATAAATTAATTCAAGACGAGGGCCACAAAATACATGAAAAAGATGGAAAAAGTCAATCTTGATTTTCCTCAGTCGAGAGAGTGGCGCCAGCTTGCGACCAATGATCATGGTGATGTCCGCATCGGTCCTCCTCGCCGCCGCACATGATGAGAACACTCAGACTGGGAACTTCAATAGATCATCTTATTTTGTCAATTTTAAGACACTCTTGAATGGGGGTCTTTCAGCTCATTCTCTCGCTAACGGATTTGAGGATTAGACTACTAGTAGATTTGCCCCAAACACCGTGAGAGATGAGGTTTTGCATTTAAAGGGTGTCGTTCTACTGAAACCAAATATCGAGATCCCATGGGGCTTGTCAGAACAACCAATAGTTCCTATTTGTATACATGTGAAAGAAAAGCCCAAATATGCACCATTGATTTCATATCATTTTTTAATAACCAACCCTATGTTCATCAAATGACACTGAAATTAAAATCTTTTATAAACTGAAACCATCCATTAAACCCCAAAGCAGCCAATTATTATCATGTTAATATCATTCTGCAATCCACTCAGAAACTCTACTATTTATACATAATTTGTACCTTACTATGTTTTGTTCTTGAATGTTATGAGTTCTATGTTGTATTGTACAGTATATTGTATGTTTATCGTTGTTATACCTGCCATGTGCCCGGAAAGGGGCCATGGGCCTGGTTATGCATGTAAACTGGCACTTGTTCTAATAAATGCTTGATGAAATAATAAAATTGGAACGGAGTAACGTGTCAAAACAAAGTGGTCACCTGACACAAATAGTGGCGTGTGGTCGAAAGCTCTTTGTAGATCGTTGTACAACTTTCAAAATTACTGGTGACGCATTTTTAGTTGCCATCGAGTGCAGGAAATTGTCACCAGTCGTTTGTTCAGTAGTGCATTGGTATACCTATAGGAACTGATTTATGAAACGCGAGTAAAGCTGTTCGTAGACCTTTGCACGACTCTACAAACGATTGGTGACCCATTTATAGTTGCAACCCAGCGATAATGCTAATCATTGAGTGTAGGAAATGGTCACCAATCGTTCGTTGAGTAGTGCACTGGTATACCTATAAGAACTGATTTATGAAACACAAGTAAGACACAGGACAGAACCAGTATTATATGTTGTTTGCTAAATCAAGGTTTTTACGAATTACCTCTAGCTACTGGTGTACGGGACGTAGATACGTCAAACACCATCAACAAACCAAAACAAAACATGAAACACAATCCTTTACGAGTAAAGCTGTTCGTAGATCTGTGCACGACTCTATAAACGGCTGGTAACCAATGTATACGTGCAACCCAGCACTTATGCTATTCATTGAGTGTAGGAAATGGTCACCAATTGTTCGTTCAGTAGTGCATTGGTATACCTATAGGAACTGATTTATGAAACACAACCGTTTACGAGTAAACCTGTTCGTAGATCTTTGCTCGACTCTACAAACGGCTGGTAACCAATGTATACGTGCAACCCAACACTAATGCTATTCATCGAGTGTAGGAAATGGTCACCGGTCGTCTGTTCAGTAGTGCACTGGTATACCTATAGGAACTGATTTATGAAACGCAATCCTTTACGAGTAAAGCTGTTCGTAGATCTGTGCACGACTCTACAAACGGCTGGTAACCAATTTATACGTGCAACCCAGCGCTAATGCTAATCATTGAGTATAGGAAATGGTCACCAATCGTTCGTTGAGTAGTGCACTGGTATACCTATAGGAACTGATTTATGAAACACATCCCTTTACGAGTAAAGCTGTTCGTAGATCTTTGCACGACTCTATAAACGACTGGTGACCCATTTATAGTTGCAACCCAGCGCTAATGGTTATCATTGAGTGTAGGAAATGGTCACCAATCGTTCGTTGAGTAGTGCACTGGTATACCTATAAGAACTGATTTATGAAACACAACCTTTTACGAGTAAAGCTGTTCGTAGATCTGTGCACGACTCTACAAACGGCTGGTAACCAATTTATACGTGCAACCCAGCGCTAATGCTAATCAATGAGTGTAGGAAATGGTCACCAATCGTTCGTTCAGTAGTGCACTGGTATACCTATAGGAACTGATTTATGAAACACAATCCTTTACGAGTAAAGCTGTTCGTAGATCTGTGCACGACTCTACAAACGGCTGGCGACCCATTTATAGTTGCAACCCAGCGCTAATGGTTATCATTGAGTGTAGGAAATGGTCACCAATCGTTCGGTCTGTAGTGCACTAGTATACCTATAGGAACTGATTTATGAAACACAACCCTTTACGAGTAAAGCTGTTCATAGATCTGTGCGCGACTCTACAAACGACTGGTGACCCATTTATAGTTGCAACCCAGCGCTAATGGTTATCATTGAGTGCAGGAAATGGTCACCAGTCGTTCATCGAGTAGTATGTAGTCGTGATGTAGTAGTTAGGACTCTCGCCTTTTAACTAGAGGGTCGCGGGTTCGAGTCTCACCCACGGCGTTAATTTCCTTCAGCAAGAAATTCATCCACATTGTGCTGCACTGGACCCAGGTTAGGTGAATGGGTACCTGGCAGGATTCTTTCCTTGAAATGCAGCGCGCTATACCTACTGCTGCAGTGCTAAAGCCAGGGTAATTATGTTACCTTGTAGAGCGCTTATGGACGACTGATAAAGTCAGTGTTAGGCACTATATAGGAATGTATAATTATTATTATTATTATTATTACCTCTAACCGAGTATAATGTGTTTCTATCAACGACCAGATATATGAAACACAGCCCTGGTAGCAAACGTGTAGTAGTTTATTCGACACGAAGTCCATATTTGATACATACACTAACGATAAAAAGCCCCTTTAACTCATTCAACTAATCAAAACCATAACCAAGTAAAACAATTCACATTAACTGATAGAAAATACAAACACACAGACAAATAAACAAACGGACTAGTGCTGCACAATGCTTGCAAAAACGAATTCAAAACCATAAACTCAAATTACTTTGGAATCATATTTGATTAATTCCGATATAGCTACCACATGTAAAAATATAATTTTTGGAACCAGAGTGGTATACATCTCCAAGGTCTTATACCAAAGTGGAGCAGTTCATTCCGTTGTCTGTCAGGAACTGTCAACTATCCGCCGCAGGGTAGAAATTCCCAGACAAAACTGAGGGACTCCCAAGAGACAAATTAAAGGATATCGGAACACAATTTTAACATCGTGCTGTGGTGACGTTTAGACCGTCTCCCGCCGAGAATGAATCAAAAAGTAAAAAAACGCAAAAATAATGGGCATAATGACAGAATAAGGGTAAAGGGTCGCGGGAGAAATTTAAATGTATGCAGAGAGATGACATGGGTTACATTTAGACGCATTATTTTTAGCATTTTTGTTTCAGGGATTGAATAATTTCCCACACTCTGGGCGTCCGACTTGCTTATAGTGAATAACTGATCGAGCTGCAAAAAGTTTCATGTTGATCTGTAGAAAAGCATTTTCTTAATTTTACATTGGAGGAACGAGGTTGTCAAGGAGCCTCCACCCACCCCCCCCTTATTTTTGGCGATGCCAAGGGGATGTCTCGACAAATCAAGTGACCACCATATCTCTTTCGTTCTAAGACTTGTTTCTCTCTCTCTCTCTCTTTCATTTATTTAGCTTGTCAACTTAATTGGCGGAGAAATATAATGTAGGCGTACAATTTTTTTTTGTTTGTCGGAAAATCCACAATCAGAAAATTTGGGATCCGCCCCTTTTTAATGTGCGACAAAGTTAGCAACATTGTTTGTTGGTACGTATTTAATAATATCATGTAGCCTTATTCCTG
>BQKZ01003171.1:45768-57108 GCA_036244855.1 Temnopleurus reevesii
AGTGAAAAACATTCCTAGGTTTTCAGTGAACCTACAAAAGCCAGACAGAACTTTGATTATGCGAGAATGTATTTAGGGAAGACAAGCGTGATATATATTTCTTCCGAATAAAGCGCTGTTTTCAAATTTTTCTCTTTTTATGCCGTTCGCTTTTGACCTCCGCACACTATAAACACACCCGCCCTTTTTGTCACCTAAAAGATCATCTTCTATTCAACTTGTCAAAGGGATGAAAAATGTGTTTTCTCTATGAATAGGAGTAGATATATCATACTCAATACTGCCCCACTTTAGTTGTGGAAAGTGTGGGGAAATGTGTTTTGTAGATTTTTACTTAAAGACCGGGGGACTGTAACATGAAAGGGATACGACTAATTGAAAATGAATCGTATCTGAAGTAAGTTTGATTACTTCTCTTATGTTACAGGCCCCATATAATTTGAAGAAAACAAAATAGCATGTTGAATTATTATGAAAATATGTGCTTTTCTTAATTTTCAGGATAAGATCGAAAAATATTGAGCATCGTCACTCACCTAGAGTACTTTATCCATTTATTCTGTCTGTATTAGCCCTTTATCTGTTTATGCCCCTTTCCTCTCATGTCAGAATCCATATTTTCTTTTTAATATAAATCCTTGCATTTCAGTACCAAATCTACATGCAGGAACACATTGGGACGTGTTCAATTGGGGGGGGGGGGGGGGGGGGGGGACTGTTAATGATAAAAGGAGAATGAGATTCTTTGCACATTTTAGGTAAGAGCGTTACTAACACTCATTCATTTTTCATACAATCTTGTATGTTATATAAATATATATGAAGACAAATCTTGTGGACAAAAATATTCGCTTAGACCAAAACTTAACTTGCGCTTTAAACCAAGACTCGTTGAATTTCAAACCATCACCATATACAGTCATTCTCTCCAATTATTCGAGACATGCCAGAGTTCGCAGACAATATGTACCCGCTCACCATGGGCATGATGATAGATATTTGACCGACAGTTGCATGCACATTCATGTTGCACGAACAATATGTGTCATCTCATTGAAAACTGGAACCAGACGATTACAATCCTTGACTAAAAGGCCTAATTAGTGATGTGGCCACATTTCACAAATCGTCTCGCTTGCAATCAGTTGATAATTTTCTTGTCAAAACTTAAAGGGGAACTACACTCAGACATTAAATTGTTATCATTAAATGAAGAAAAACAAGATGAACAAACTGAAAATTTGAGCGAAATCGGATAATCGGATAAAAGATTCCTCAATTGAAATATGATATTGATCCATTTTCAATAAATTTATATAAAAACGAATGAGGAGTTCTCCATGTACAGATGTATGACATCACATATTATGCTAATTAGCGATACGCATGCCAATTCAAGGATGCCCAGCACAGGTGGAAATAATAACTTTGAATATTCATAACTTTTGAACGGATTATCAAATTTTACTCAAATGTTCACAGTTTGTTCATCTGATTTTTCTTCATTTACTGACAGTACACTATTGCCTGGGTGTAATTTCCCTTTAAGTTCAATTCCACTATCGACCAATGAAGGCATCCCCTTTCCCCTATAAATATATATGTATTCATTAAAAAAAATCAACACAATTAACAATATTTACAAATGATCGAAATCTTTACACACAAAACAACAACACAATAATTTGGCAGAAAAGGGGGAAAGTGAAAAAAAAGACGAAAAATACTCCACAACTAATAAACAAAAACACTATCACTGTAGTGCGAAAACGTGTTGACGCTCAACATTTAGTATCAAATTTTGAAGGCACCCGTTGCCTTTCCACTTTCGCTAGTTAGGCCCCGGTCAATNGGGAAATGTGTTTTGTAGATTTTTACTTAAAGACCGGGGGCATGTCACATGAAAGGGATACAACTAGTTGAAAATTAATCGTATCTCTATGGTACATAATTTTGTCATAAACTTACGATGAATATTTAATGTAAGTTTAATTACATCTCTATGTTACAGACCCCTTATAATTTGAAGAAAACAGAATAGCGTAGTGAATTTCTATGAAAATATGTGTCTTTCGTAGTCTATCAATGTAAAAAAAACCATTTTGAGCATCGTCTCTCACATAAACCAATTCTATTTCTTTATGTATTATAGCCCTTTCTCGCCTTATTATCTCGTGTCAGAATCTATTTTTCTCGATTTCAATTGCAAGCCTTTAAATATTAGTACCAAATCTGCACAATGAAAATGGCACATGTCTAATGAAAGACGATAGAAAAGGGTTCATGGGTTCATGGGTTCGTGTAGTACAATTTTGAAGGTCGATTTAAATTTTTCACAAACAATAACAGTATAGTGTCATACATACATGTGCGTGCTTAATGCAGGAACATCGGGAAGTTTTAAATGGGGGGGGGGGGGGGGCTGTGTATGACAAATTTAAACACTCCTAAAATATTTGCATGTATTGAGCAAAAAAGGAGAATCATATATTTTGCACATTTGAGGTTAGAGCTTTATCAAAACTTACTCATTTTTCGAACAATCCTTTTTTGCAATACATTCATGATACTATATTTCGTTTTTTCTTTTAGATTTGAAGACAAAATTTGCCGACAAAAATATTCGCTCAAACCAAAACTTTACTCGAGCTTTAAGCCAAGACTCGTTGAAATTCAAACCATCACCATATACAGTCATTCTCTCCAATTATTCGAGACATGCCAGAATTCGAAGACAATATGTACCCGCTCACCAATGGGCACGATGATAGATATTTGACCGGCAGATGTACGCACATTCATGTTGCACGAACAATATTTTTTGCACAATTCATGTTACTTGTAGATCTTTATCAAAACTCATTCAGACAATCTTTTGCCCAATATGCTTCCGATACTATATTTTATTTTACTTGGATATCGTTTGAAGACAAAAATTTGTGGACAAAAATATTCGCTTAGACCAAAACTTTACTTGCGCTTTAAACCAAGACTCGTTGAAGTCAAACCATCACCATATACAGTCATTCCCTCCAATTATTCGAGACATGTCAGAGTTCGCAGACAATATGTACCCGCTCACCAATGGCATGATGATAGATATTTGACCGACAGTTGCATGCACATTCATGTTGCACGAACAATATGTGTCATCTCATTGAAAACTGGAAGCAAACGGGTGCTATCCTTGAATGCAATTTATAAACTCAAGCCTAATTAAAGATGTGGGCACATTTTTACAAATTGTCTGCCTTTGCAATCAGTTGACGATTTTCTTGTCAAAACTTCAGTCCAATTCCACTATCAATTATAAAGGCATTCCCTTTCCCCTGTATATATGTATTTATGAAAATCAACACATTTAACAATATTTACAAATGATCGACATTTTTACACACAAAACAACACAATAATTTGGCAGAAAATGGGGAAAGTAAAAAGGAAAAAAAAGAAGAAAACTACTCCACAACAAACAAGTACAAAAACACCATTACTGTAGTGCGAAAACGTGTTGACGCTCAACATTTAGTATCAAATTTTGAAGGCACCCGTTGCCCTTCCACTTTAGCTAGTTAGGCCCCGGTCAATTGGTCACATAGAGGCCCGGAAGCAACACAATTCAACACGACTCTTTGTTAATTCACAGTTAAGTGCCTCGGAACAAAGAGTCGTGTTGAATCGTGTTGCTTCCGGGGCCATATGTGACTGGGGCTTTAAACTAAACATTGGCTTATGGTTGTCGCTGAGGCTCTGCCGAAACCCCATTTACAATTGGCCGGTTGATAACCGATAAGGCACACCGACTGTTTCCAGTTAAATTTCCATTGTCCCGATTTGTATGGATAAGAATATATACGGTGTTTATATACGGATATTCCTAGTATAACAGCAAATATAACCAAAGCCAAACACAATGTGTCATGTTGCTTCGACATGCCTCGACCAGACAGGAGACTGGACGATTCCCCTGGCTTGTCGCCACCGTACACCCGGGAGCCATGGCGAGGGTTTGCTGGCAAATAGTCAGAGATTTTCATTTTAATTTGACCGTGGAGGATTACA
This sequence comes from Temnopleurus reevesii, assembly GCA_036244855.1. Classification (NCBI taxonomy): domain Eukaryota; kingdom Metazoa; phylum Echinodermata; class Echinoidea; order Temnopleuroida; family Temnopleuridae; genus Temnopleurus; species Temnopleurus reevesii. The sequence goes on from BQKZ01003171.1 coordinate 49,831, forward strand.
AAGGCATGACTTCGGTTCGAATATTCATTAGACAAAAAACACAACATAAACAAAACAAACAAAAGAGAAACGAAACAACAAAATGGGAGCGAAGTATTCAACATTTTGATGTTAGTTCATTCTAGTGTTGACACATATCCATTTTATTACTAGCAAATATCTATGTCGCATTACAATATCGATCCAAGCACTGGCTGAAAAATATTTTCAGTTTCAAGAATGATGGAGGTGGTTGTGGTGGTCGGGGGATGGCTCAGCCATTGACTTTCCATTTATCCAAGCACTGGCTGAAAAATATTTTCAGTTTCAAGAATGATGGAGGTGGTTGTGGTGGTCGGGGGATGGCTCAGTCATTGACTTTCCATTTCACCAAGTGCCTTTTTTTTTTGGCGGGGCTAAATGAAGGATGGGGGAGGGCGCCCCCAGGCCCCTCTGCTCCTAAGCCTATTTTGCATTGTCCATATTTGTCACACTCAATTTCACCTGGGCTGCATTGTGCATAGGCCTATACCACAAATTCTTTGTATATTCATTTTTTAATGAAACTAGGGTATACCATGATTTGCAGATATGAGGACATTTTAACAGCGGCTAAACTGTATCTCATTTTACACCTCCATGAATAGCATAAATAAGACAGTCAGTTTCATTTGGTGCTATTTGACGAATGATTTGGTTCCGCTTTATAATCTGGATGGGACACAAATTCTAACACCGTTTGCTTTATGTAGCCTTTATGAAACGGTGCGATAAATATGAAAGGGCCATCGCTTGGTCATGGTGTGAAGTGTGAAATATGCGTGTTAGCATAACAAACAGTCGCAAACCGGACCATAAAACATCCATAAAGTCATGACATATCATAAATAATCATGCAAACCTTGTGAGACCTAATCGTTATATTACATTGTAAAATCGAAAATGTTTAGTCCTCTCCGAAGTATGAAGTAATTCACTCTTTCCTATTGAACGAGAAACCCAATATACAGTCTGGGGTTATCAATGCAATTCTCACCTTGGGGCAGTGGGGGCGGTTACTTTGTCAACTCCTTTGTCCTCGTCAGTTCGGGGGGGGGGGGGGGGGGGGGTGCACATAATTTGAATATGATTGAGCGAACCGGGTCCTCAAATCCTGCATGCACGTAAGTTATGTAATCCTTTTTTATGGGTAAAATATTGATAGATATATATAGTTTTTGTTTCCATTATGAAATGCATCTATTATCTGCGTTACATCGTAGGCAATTATTACAACCTCCTTTGAATCTACTACTTTATTTCAAATCGTATCGAACAAGAGTTTCCCTGTTCTGTTCATTCGAAAGTCTCTGCAATTCATTCTACTTACGAAATCGCTAATCTTTCAGCCCCCTCCTTTTCTCTCACAAGCACTATGAGCAGAATCGACAAAGAATTTAAACAAAATAAAAAAGATCCCACTGAAACATCCACCATAACTAGACGTTCACAAACGAAATTTCATTCCCTCTTAATCTCTGGACAAATATTGAAAATGTGTTGCACCAATAGTGAGTAAAGTGGTATTCTATTATTTTTTGTGACCATGAATATTCAGGTCTTCCTTACACAGGGTAGCCCTTTCAAAAATAAAATTTTTCTACCCAAGGGCCCTTGAATAAATTGGTTAACTTTCTCCAAACCATTCGCCCCTACTTCTCACAGTGAAGTATTTCGATAAGAAGATAATTATACGTATGATATAATCAAGTACCTTGAATCTAGGATGAAGGCTTGAATAAAGCTGTTTACTTTCTCCAAATCCTTCGTCCCTCCTGCTAACAGTGAATTATATCAATGAGAAAATAATTATACGTAATAATCAAGTACCTTGACTATAGGATGAAGGCTTGAATAAAGTTGCTTCTTTCTCCAAATCATTTGACCCTACGACTCACAGTGAAGTAGTTCGATAAGAAAATAATCATATATAACATGATAAGATATAATCAAGTACCTTGGATATATGATGAAGGCTTGAATAAAGTTGTTTCTTTCTCCAAACCATTTATCCCTACTGCTTACAGTGAATTGTATCAATAAGAAAATAATTATACGTAAGATATAATCAAGTACCTTTTAAAGGATCTACCCGTGAAGGTTAAGCGACAATTCGCCCACGATTACGTTGTAAATCAACAATCACGTCGATAATAATCTTCAATTTATTCACCAATATCCGGCACAAATCTCTAGCGATTTGGACCCTTGTCTGGAGCGCATATTTCTCTCTGAATATCCGTGTTTTGAGACTTTATGGAAATGCGTAAAAAGCAATATCGGATTTTGAAGGTACTTTGGCTAAATTGGATTCTCATATTCTGATGTTGAGGAGGTTGTCTGATTTCTTTTTTCCGCGCTATTTCCTTTGAGCTTGTTGAGTGTTTCATGGGTTCGCTTCTAGATGAAGATTAGAAGCTTTTGACTTTCGTTCCAGTTTGGATTATGCCCCCAATTTGTCCCCAATTTGTCCCCATTTTCTCCCCATTTGTTTCAATCGACCGTGTATCTACAGGCATATGCCTTCGATTCTTAAAGTAGTCATTTTTTTGATTTATTAAACATACACATATAATCTTGAACCATCCATCTTTCGTTATTTTTTCGTTCATTTGAGAATATAATTTGGACAAATTTTCAAAATCACTTCGATTTGAAAGCGGCTGTAATTCACTTTGCTCGTTTTCCGAAAAAATTGACATCTGAATTTTTTCCAGCCTCCCTTTCTTCTCCAAACATTGTCTTCCTCTCATAATTGGTAATATCTATTCCTCTATACCCAAGCTTGTGCGCCCTTACCCCTGACCCGGGGACTGCGCCCCTAAGTCCCCCCACCCCTCCCTCAGCACCATTACATTTTAACCCGGGTATATCACTGACAAATCCCTGTCCCAACGAGGTATTTTCGTGCTGGGCACCTCCTTATACTGGGTTCCACTGTACAGCTTTAACCGATACGCGTATGTATGCTCAGGATAGGGTTTATATGAAACTAAAAAAAAAGGTTAGTTTTCACTACTAAATGGGCATAATATAGATTTGTATACGTTTGTATATATATACCTAAATAATAATTTAGTGTATGAGTAATCGATTACACTGTAATCGTTTTCACACAGTCCTGAGTGTCTTCAATCGTTGCATGATGTCTCTAGCTCCACACCACTTGCTCAAAACATGGAATTGTGATGAAAAGTTATCCCATAGTGAAGCGACACAATCAAAAGGCGACCCCTAACTTTCTTTGAGTAATGTAGAAGAGTTAATGAATAATTGATTAAAAGTGATACGCGAAGCCGGCTGGAGGAAAACTAGTCTCCCGAATGTTCCGTTTCACATTTTGACGATGATTGACCGAAACGTGGCCTGCAAACGAGATGATAAATAGAAAAACAAAAACTATATGTATTTACTAGTTTTCTCGATTATTCACATTTCCTTTGTCATTATATGCGAGCCATCGTTTGAGTACCAGACAGTTAAGGACTCTGTGTTCTGATAGCGTCCAATAGCACCAGAATGTTCCGTTTTACATCTTGATGATGATTGACCGAACATGGCTTGCAAAAATGCTGATAAATATAAATGAAAACATAATTTTGCATTTTCCGCGATTATTAACATTTCCCATGTCATGTGAGTGCCAGGCAGACTGGACGCCAGGTGCTGATTGCACGAAATGGTCCGAGCTATCCTCTTCTTGCTATATAAGACGTCTTTACTTATTGTACCATCCTGTAACATAGATGCATCACCGTTTATGTCTATGTTAAGAGGGTGGTACAAGAAGTTAAAACGCCTTGGGAAGGAAAGGGATAACTAAGACTATTTTGCGCAATAGGCGGGTTCACTATAATAGATGCAAATTTTATACATATCTTTAACACAAATGTTGTTCTTGACAACACTAAAGCTTGCCCGAGGCTTGCTCGACATAGCAATAAGTAGTGCATGCAAACTAGCTTCCAAGTATTGTAGTCTCAATGTTATCAAAGGTTTTAAGGCATACCACGTAACTAGGTCCAGTGGCAAGAAAAGCTCATAAATTTGAATATATACGTAATCCCATCTATTGGCCCCTGTTTCCAAGTAAGGTTTACTCAAGACCAGTTGAGGACTCTGTGTTCTGATAGCACACACCTTCGCATATTCTCTTGCACTAAACACACAAGGACTGTACACAATCAACAACATATTCATCACATAACCCTCTGATCTCATCATGCTTACACCTTTGATCACGTCTCCATTTGAAGACTCTGTGCTCTGATAGCACCCATCTCTGCATATTCTATTGCACTGAACTACATAGCACTCAACCTCAGAGTCTCATATTACCCTCTGATCATGCTATCCCCCTCTGATCGCGCCTTGGGGGTAATACTAATAATGCAAATAAGTATAATAGTAATATTAATACTACTACACCCCCTGTACTAATAATGATAACAGTAATAGTAATGAACCACTTTTATATAGCGCTTATCAACTCTTCATGATAATTCCCTAAGCGCTCTACAATTACAGCATTATTACTCTGGTATTAGCAGGGGTGGCATGATTAGAGGGTTTTGTAAGGACTCTGCGGTTGAGTGCTATGCAGTCCATGTGAGTTCAGTCTAAGCGAATATACAGAGGTGGGTGCTATCAGAACACAGAGTCCTCAACTGGCATGACTGGGGTAGGTTTTGCTCGTTGTGAGAGCATGTTTAGACCAAGGCCGTCGCAATTAGCGGGTGATTGACAGCCAGTCTTGAATAAACTCATTGGAAATCCCTCCCATTTGGCCGGCTTGTCATCCAGATGTAGTCTCAGTTCCATGCGCACGATTTTAATGAAACAAAACGAGTGATAATGATGATGAAGATGATTAAGATGATGATAAAGGTTCCATGTTGAATTGATAAAGCCCAGAGTACACTCAAGCGAAAAATACAACTTTATTGACTTTTCTGAAAATGATAGATTTGGAATATTATTGAACGGCATTTTTTTGTTTGTGACGTCACAAATTCCTTCAAAGTTGACGAACCGACCGACAGAGGTCGTGATATCACTGAGACTTCGAAAATTGATAGCCTTTCAACGGATCGTCCAATTTTGTTTAAAATGCTTCTACTGTGTTCATTTGATTTTTCTTTATCTATTAACAGCACAATAATTCCTAGGGCGGTGTTTCACCAATTCGTTCTTAAAGTTACGCACGATTTTTAGAAAGACTGGAGTGCTGCAAGGAGTGTAATACGCGTAAGATTCTCGATCATTCAGCACAGGAACTGGTACCAGTCGTGCGTAAAGTCGTTATTAAAATCGTTCTCATTTTGGTGAAACACCACCCAGGGGTTGGTTCTCCTATAAAGCCATTCCGATGCATCATTTATGTGTACAATTCAGGTGATGAGATGAAAAATTACCAAAGAATATTTGTGCAGTTCACGGATTGTCCGATTTGATTAAATTCTTCCACTGGTTCATGTGATTTGTGAACAGCACAATAATTCCACGGGTTGGTTCCCCTTTAAAGCCACTCCGATGCATCATTTACATGTATACAATTCAGATGATAAGATGAAAAATTACCAAAGAATATTTGTGCAGTTCAACCTGATTTTGGCAATATATCTCTTCGTCTTTTGAGGAAAGTACAATACTGCTCGAGATCGCTTTTATCCGTGAATGATTAAAGAGTGATTGATTGCTCCAGTTAAGTTAATAACAGCCTTGGGGATGATTCTACAACTAAATGGGACGTGATTTATGTTCAGAAAAAGCATATTATGAATTGAATTTGTGTGTAGTCCCAGATATCTATTTCAGTGTTTGGTTTTAAGGATTTTGTGTGCCATTAATGCAATTGCATTGCCCTTTTTTTTTGAAAATGTGTAATTATTGTATCAAGGAAATTGAAATTGTGGACTCGATGCATGATTCTACAACTAAAAGGGATGTGATTTATGTTCAGAAAAAGCATATTATGAATTGCATTTGTGTGTAGTCCCGGATACCTATTTCAGTGTTTGGTTTTGATGATTTCGTGTGCCATGAATGCAATTGCTTTGCCCTTTTCTGAAAATGTGTCATTATAATGATTATTGTATCAAGGAAGTTGACATTGTGGACAAGATGAATGATTCTACAACTAAAAGGGACGTGATTTATGTTCAGAAAAAGCATATTATGAATTGACTTTGTGTGTAGTCCCAGATATATATTTAAGTGTTTGCTTTTGATGATTTCGTGTGCGATTACAAGTAATTGCATTGTCCTTTTTTGAAAATGTGTCATTATTGTATGGAAGGTGCGTATACGTCGTCAGTAAACTTCATTATAAGAATTACAAAAGTGTCCGAAATGATTTAAAAAATACGAGACGTGCGGCTGGAATAAAGGCTTGCTTTTTTTGACAGACAAACGAGCGTTCCTTGCAAGAGGCATGTGTCTACATCGTGAATAAGCATGTCAACAAATTAATTGTCAAACAACCTGCTTCTTGGGCAAATTTGAGACCGGGTCATGCAGAGAGGGCATTGAACATGTTGAAAAAAAGAAGACTTCGGCAGACCCGTTTTTAGCGTGATCACTTTATGTACAAGAACTTCAACGAGAACACTGTGATTACGTCATTGTATGTTTGTTAGATTTTGGAGATGATTCTAAAAGATTTATAATTTGTATTTGATGCCGAAAAGGAGGTATATTTACTCCTGCCGTCAACCAGAGTACAACAGAGAAGATTCCGTCTTATCGTCTTAATTTGTGGCCCGGAGAAGTTTTAGCAGTATTCATTGTAAATAAAAATTGAATCTATCAGTGAACTACTAACAACTTGAAATAAACATATCGTCCATGTTTTCACGAAGTGACGGGAGCCAGAGGGTATTGTTACACAAAATGAGTTACAAATCCATTGAAACGTGTCCTTCTAGAAGAAACACGTTGTTCGATAGGATGTCCTTTGAATTGGCGCTATGTCGGGATTTCTTTGTCTTCATGCCACAATATCCGTTGGCTCCCGTCACTTCGTGATAACGCGGATGATATGTGCTTCTTAATCTTCTAGCAGTATAAAAGCCGAGGGTGAACAAGAAAACAACATCATTTAAATCATGTTTAACATATTCTCCTGTTCAAATTTTCTTTCAACACATGTCACAGTTCACTTATGCACATGTATACTCCTCACAGATTTACACATTCCGCCCTGTAACATTGTTATAAGTTATGAGGTCAACCGGTTCAGAACAAGTTCAAGTTTTTTTC
>BQKZ01003172.1:0-11610 GCA_036244855.1 Temnopleurus reevesii
TTAAATGAAATCGTAATTGTATGATAGTTTCGTGTAACATTGCCCTCAAGCTATCGTCACACCGTGAAAAAAACTGATATAACAATTAATTAATTACAATAGATGTTAATGATTTCATCTGATTCATCCAGGGAAACTTTTTTTCGGGGGGGAGGGGGGGTCTGAAGAAAAATGATCCTCTAGTGGGCCCAGCATTATTTTCATCCCCAGTTTATCGGATTCAGGCATGCACGCATAAAGAAATCTTATATTTTTACAGGCTTTCCGTTCGTGCATTCAGGATTTGAAGAAAAAAAACCTGTTTCGCTCTTGAGGAGGTGCCAAGCAAAAATGGTTCAAATTCAGCGCCCTATATATTCGCCAATTTGGCTGCCTTCTTACATAAATAAATGTTGGTGCATTCCTTTGTCCCTCTACTATATATACTCCGATGTGCGAATATAATGCTTCCGGGTGATTCAAGAGTCGCAATGAGATGAATTAACTAACACGATATCAACTATTTTCGAAAAGTTAAGTCGAATGGAGACAATAGACCCGTACACCGTGTATTCAACTGTGCAGACACAACAATGACAAGTCGGTTCCAATTTCAATAGCATTACAAAGAACCATTGAAATTGCGTTCGACTTAACTTTTCGAAAATATTTTATATCGTGTTAACTACGAATGTGATCACTTCCGATATTTTCACAAATTGATTTCTAAGCTCTAACACGAAAAAATAATAATCTCTGATTTGACCATAAGTCACTTTCTTTCACTTTGGTTCACGCCACAAACATGACAGAAAAAAGAATGAGAAGAACACAATAGGGTGCAGTTTTGCACCCTTAGGAGTGCAACCGATGTTGCATGAGCAGCATCGCACCCTTAAAGGTGCACCGGTGGAGATAAACACACTTAAGGGTATCTATCTACATCCTTAGGGTACATAATCTCCACCTTAAAGGCCCGAGCACACCAAACACGGCACGGCATCACGGCACGGTATTTACGCGTTTTCTCCTCTGTGATTGGCCAATTGTTGAGTATCCTGTGCGCGAAGGAGCGCGCTGACCAATAGCAACCAAGATAGCGCGTAAATACCGTGCCGTTATGCCGTGCCGTGTTTGGTGTGCCCGGGCCTTAACGCTGCCAAAGGGTGTTTCTATTGTACCAACGACTGCATCTTAATTCTTAATGTACATGTATATACAGCATCTGCCTATTGAGCGTTTGAATGCCCTAAATATTACTATACAAGCGCGACACTAAATAGCTGGCAGCATTGAACGAATGGTCCGTAACGATGACAGAAATATTAATTTCAACAATCACTTCACAACGAAATGTTTTGATTTCTACTTCTCATCCCATTTGGCATGACATCTTAATTCATGTAGGCGTAGAGACTACGTCAGGGATAGATGGCGACAAATATACCGTTGATTCTAAAATTATATGGGGTCCCGTATAGTGAGGATTATATGTCTGGGTATATTTTTTGTTGATTAGTGTAGCTATATATATTTTTTATGAATAACATGAGATGTATTTCCATTTAACAGGATTCTATTTCTGTAAAAATTAAGTCGAATGCCAATCCAAAGCTCTTTGTGATTCGATTCAAATATAATTTTATTCTATCATTCTTTCTGGAACCGGATGTTCTTTCAATGGGGTACATATTCATCTTCCCTCAACCTTTATTGGATAATCACTTTTAGAATACACTTAAGCATTGGCTGTAAAATAGAATCCTTTGTATGGAGGTTCGAACGTTTGGGGGTTTTGTTGTTGTTGCTTGCTATAATTACATATCCTTTGATCAATATTTTTTCTATCATTCTTTTGGGGACTTTGTGTTGTTTTGTCAATGGGGTGCATGTTCCTCTTGCCTAAAAATATAGACGCCGCACTTTTTTTTATCTCTCTCTCTCTCTCTCTTTCTCTTTGATGAGAGAAACCGGGTCTGTGCTCTGTTTGCTTAATCACAGTAAGAGCCCGAGTGTTTGCTTTTCCTCCAGTTATTTTGGCGAAGTCTGGACGATGAAAACTTCTCGACATCACTGTCGTCTCATAAAGGCTGAATCACACCTAGTCAATTTCTGTCCAGCGTAAATGACGCTCCGCGAACGCAGAAATAAAAAGCAAAATCAATTGAACGGCGTTGAAGACGTTCGTCTAGCGCTCGACTTCTACGCACGCTTTATCGTCAACTAAGCGCCGTTTCTTCTGTATTTCTGCGTTCACGGAGCGTCGAGAACGCTTGGCATACGCTGAATATAAACGCAAAGGTGTGAGTCAGCCTTAATGAATGTAATTCCTGCACATTCTTTCATCCAACATAAAATCACATTTATTCATCTTTTCATGGAGCCTCATCGAATTTCGAAATCTGATATTTTCTGTGAATGCTGCCTAACTTGGCGCTAAAAATTAAACACGAAACACAATTGGGCAATTTAATATGGGCGCTAACGGAACCACTTGCCATTTTAAAGGTATATATTCGTAATGGTTGGGATGCATAAATTGATGTGAAACGAGTTGATGTATTCACAAATTGCTTTACATGCATAAATGTAACTGTGTACGAAATGATGAGAATATTTTCGCACTTCTTCTGGCTCATTTTAGTTCGAAAATGCCAATCAGCCATTACTCCTACGGTGCGCTAATTGATTTGCACGGGGGCCGAGAGGGGTAAGATTTGTCGAGTGACCATTCGTATTGTCTGCTGTGTGTGAGCTCGCATTCATTTTGAACGTAAAGCATGTTGTCTTGGGGAGCACAACGCCGTCGTCATTTTTTATTTTGCGATAATAAACAATTTCTTGATCGATTTTATTCAAACAAACTATGAACATACTCTAATTTGCTGTTAAAAAACTGCATTATGGAATACTTGTAGTGCAGCTCACAAAGTAGTTAAATATCTGAAGCTCCATCCCTTCCAAAACTGATCTATCGGTTAAGGCTACATTTTTGTCTGTTATGATGTGGCGGTTAACTTTCAGTGACTGGTAAANCTGGCAGCATTGAACGAATGGTCCGTAACGATGACAGAAATATTAATTTCAACAATCACTTCACAACGAAATGTTTTGATTTCTACTTCTCATCCCATTTGGCATGACATCTTAATTCATGTAGGCGTAGAGACTACGTCAGGGATAGATGGCGACAAATATACCGTTGATTCTAAAATTATATGGGGTCCCGTATAGTGAGGATTATATGTCTGGGTATATTTTTTGTTGATTAGTGTAGCTATATATATTTTTTATGAATAACATGAGATGTATTTCCATTTAACAGGATTCTATTTCTGTAAAAATTAAGTCGAATGCCAATCCAAAGCTCTTTGTGATTCGATTCAAATATAATTTTATTCTATCATTCTTTCTGGAACCGGATGTTCTTTCAATGGGGTACATATTCATCTTCCCTCAACCTTTATTGGATAATCACTTTTAGAATACACTTAAGCATTGGCTGTAAAATAGAATCCTTTGTATGGAGGTTCGAACGTTTGGGGGTTTTGTTGTTGTTGCTTGCTATAATTACATATCCTTTGATCAATATTTTTTCTATCATTCTTTTGGGGACTTTGTGTTGTTTTGTCAATGGGGTGCATGTTCCTCTTGCCTAAAAATATAGACGCCGCACTTTTTTTTATCTCTCTCTCTCTCTCTCTTTCTCTTTGATGAGAGAAACCGGGTCTGTGCTCTGTTTGCTTAATCACAGTAAGAGCCCGAGTGTTTGCTTTTCCTCCAGTTATTTTGGCGAAGTCTGGACGATGAAAACTTCTCGACATCACTGTCGTCTCATAAAGGCTGAATCACACCTAGTCAATTTCTGTCCAGCGTAAATGACGCTCCGCGAACGCAGAAATAAAAAGCAAAATCAATTGAACGGCGTTGAAGACGTTCGTCTAGCGCTCGACTTCTACGCACGCTTTATCGTCAACTAAGCGCCGTTTCTTCTGTATTTCTGCGTTCACGGAGCGTCGAGAACGCTTGGCATACGCTGAATATAAACGCAAAGGTGTGAGTCAGCCTTAATGAATGTAATTCCTGCACATTCTTTCATCCAACATAAAATCACATTTATTCATCTTTTCATGGAGCCTCATCGAATTTCGAAATCTGATATTTTCTGTGAATGCTGCCTAACTTGGCGCTAAAAATTAAACACGAAACACAATTGGGCAATTTAATATGGGCGCTAACGGAACCACTTGCCATTTTAAAGGTATATATTCGTAATGGTTGGGATGCATAAATTGATGTGAAACGAGTTGATGTATTCACAAATTGCTTTACATGCATAAATGTAACTGTGTACGAAATGATGAGAATATTTTCGCACTTCTTCTGGCTCATTTTAGTTCGAAAATGCCAATCAGCCATTACTCCTACGGTGCGCTAATTGATTTGCACGGGGGCCGAGAGGGGTAAGATTTGTCGAGTGACCATTCGTATTGTCTGCTGTGTGTGAGCTCGCATTCATTTTGAACGTAAAGCATGTTGTCTTGGGGAGCACAACGCCGTCGTCATTTTTTATTTTGCGATAATAAACAATTTCTTGATCGATTTTATTCAAACAAACTATGAACATACTCTAATTTGCTGTTAAAAAACTGCATTATGGAATACTTGTAGTGCAGCTCACAAAGTAGTTAAATATCTGAAGCTCCATCCCTTCCAAAACTGATCTATCGGTTAAGGCTACATTTTTGTCTGTTATGATGTGGCGGTTAACTTTCAGTGACTGGTAAAACTCTCAAAATTTGGTATAAAGCAAGTGCTAGTATTTGGGAAGGAAAATAAATTCGTCCGTGTTTTCACGAAGTAACGGGAGCAAAGGGTATTGTTGCATGAAGACAAAGAAATCCCGATATAGCGCCAATTCAACGGGCATCCTATTGAACAAGGTATTAATGCTACAGAATGACAAGTTGAAATGGATTTGTAACTCATTTCTTGTAACAATACACTCTAGCTCTCGTCACGTCATGAAAACACAGAGAATTTACATTATCTACATGGATGGCTCCAAGGTATGAAGAATGACAGGAACGGAATTATATCAAAATATTGGCCTGTTTAGTCTTTTAAACAGTCCACGACATCTATATTATTTCTAGGATATTTATAAAGAAAGATTTTCAAACTATTTTAAATACTTCACAGATTCTAAGCAAATTATCCAGAAAATACTGTCTCCAAAAACAAAAAGGGATACTTTCAGAAAATATTTACCGATTTTTCTCATGTCAGTGGAATTGCCCAATTTAGTGCGCGAGTAGATGATTGCTTGCTGCAGGTTGTGTTGAATGCTTTTGACACATTAGTGTGTCATTAAACTAGAACATGTTGTTACTGGATTAAATTACTTTTTAGTCAGCTTCATTCGGAAGAACAAGCCTCCGAATGGAAATAAAATACATGCGGGGAGATGTAGTGAGGGGTAAGTAGGGATACTAAGAATGGAAACAGATATAAATAAAGAGAAGTAGAGAAACAGAGAAAAGTGACAGAGGCACACATGCATAAAGTGAGAGAGAGAGAGAGAGATGTAGTACTATACGAAAGGCATAATACTTCTAAATGTTCCGCGGAACGCTTTAGAAGTAAAGTGATTTTTATTCATACACAAATTATGCTCGCACGCATTTACTGGAAATAGGAGCTGTCGCGACCCTTCCCCCTTTCCCTTTACTGGTTTCTTGGTTTCTGTCTTAAAAAGTTAATCAATCTAAAACGCATATATAGAAAGGAAAAAGAGAGAGGGAAGAAGAGTGAGCAGGGGAAGAGAGAGATAGAGACAGAGAGAAAGAGAGAGAGAGAGAGAGGGGGGGCATAGCGACAAAGAATAGAATATGAGAATGGAGTTGGAAACAGGCGAAACATAAATGAATAAACATAATAAAGCAGAGTGCAACCTCTGGGACCTTTCGCATTGAAAATTCATATGTGGTGACAGTCGAATTGGATTTAGTTCTTTTGCTTCTTAGTGAGGTTTATAAAAAAAAAAGAAGAAATCAAGAAAGATCTTATTTCCACATAACTCAATCAAGGTTCTGATTCGGGGATTTCAAATGCAATTTCGGCTTAGCACCAATTGAATGAAATCTTGGGGGAAAAAGAAGATTTTCAACTAGCGAACCAGGACACATTCTGAAATTTCAAGTAATTCAAACTTTGTGTTCCTTTGAACACATTTTACCCCCCCCCCCCCCTCCCTGAACCACGAGTTGACAAGCAAAAGAAACTTGTACATTGCATTTTACAAGCGCCCCTCCTCTTCAGAAGCTTACAAAAATGGCCATCGACCAAAATTTGNAGTCCAGATTTTGCGCCCCCAATTGAAAAGCTTACTCCTTAGCCCGGACCATGACTCTGATCATGGGGACTCGCCTCTAGCCCCTAAATTCCCCATCCCAACCTCCCAAACCATCATTGTGCATGCATTGACACATGCAGTGTTATTTTGAATTGAATTTATTACACTTATTTTGCGGTTGACACTTGACGCTCCCAAATAGCTGGTAGTCGTGATCTAGGCCTAGGTCATCTAAAGAAGATATTAACCTCTTAATTTATTTCTTGTGGTGTTGTATATCGCCCGTGTTTACATGGAGTGATAGTAGCTAAGGGTTGGTATTGCTTGGAGACTATAAAGGTCTACGTTGACCGGGAACATTTTATCAAATAAGTTCAAGGGCCTGTAACATAACATATGCAATTAAACTTCTGAAAAATATTAATAGTAACTCTATGGAAAAAAACGTGTACCATGGAGATATGATTCTTTAGTCCTTCTGGAGCTAACACAGAAAGCAGCACGAGGGACAGTGTGATATCTCAAGTCCTGACGAACAGTTATTCATTTAAGGAACAGTTATTAACTTTATATTCGGTCATTATATATGTTTTCATCCAAAATCATTTGGCAGCCGGTTTTTATCCTAAGTTTTGACCATTAATATCAAGATTTTTTTGCAATGATTTGAACATCAATTTCCTGTTCATTACCAAAAATGGTGACTACGTTTGATAGGATGCTCTGTGAATTGTTCCTTTATTCAATTTGATACATTATTTCCGTATCAATTGTCACAGCCATCGTAGAGCGTGTGGTCGAATAATTCTTTCCCGAGCAATATAAAAGCATCGCATTGATTTGATAAGAAGAGGCTTCCAAGATAAGCTACTCATACATTGGTAAACAATTAAACAACAGAATTCGCGATGATTATTCCATTTCTTTGACGATTTTATTCAAACAAACTATGAATATGCTCTATTTTGTAATTGGAATGCTGCATTGTGGTAATATTTTTACTGCAAATCACAAAGTAGTCAAATATCTCTCCAAATATATCTCAATAACATCTCTCCGAATACTGATCTACACATTTAAAGAAGCTAAGTAACGACAGGGATATTGTATCAGCAAAGATCTGTAGAGAAATGTAGATTCCGGACTTTACGTTAACGTTCTAGGAGACAAGTGTAGATTAACATTTTACTACAAAAAGCAATCATCAGTTTCTAATTACGCTCGAAATAAATGACAAATTTCTCCTCATCAAATTCGATTTAACAAATTGGAAAAAGGAAATGGAAATTCACTCGTCCAAATATAACGTATACCCGGTACACTATATAGAGGCCGAGTCACACCGGAGTGTATATTGCCTATACGTCTGCCAAGAGTTTATGACGATTAGTTAACGCAGGAATCAGCCAGCCGTCCGTTAAGCGTCTTCGCTATGTATTTTATGCGTTTAGGGAGCGTCTTGCAGAATAGGCGAACGTTGGCTGTAAACTTAAGCGTGGCAGTGAACCTTCAGTGGTACCAAATAGACGTTATCTTTGCTTGTTGAATACGGTAGCCATATCACCTCATATCCTATACATTTGGTAAAGCACAGCCGGGGTTTGAATCCACAATTTCGTGAAAGCAAATTGGACTCTCTATTGCTTGAGTCAATAGAGCCAGTACACCAGTACAGTGGCACATCTACTGTTTCATAATTACCTAGATGATATCTTCAAATAATCGCTAAAACTTGCCATCCCCTGTAAAAACCAACGCGAATCGGGATTCAAACCGACAATCGCCTTAAAGTAAACGCTCGATTTTTGAGCCAATACATCAATACCGCGACATCTCCACTTCTTCGCAATTATATAGTATCCTTAAAAAAAACTCAAAGAATTGGAGGACCCCTGTACAAATTCAATGTGAACCACATCATTCAGTATTCAACGAGTTAATATGTGATTGATTGCTCGACCGAGACTTGATATAAACATTCCATCACACTCGTAAATAATCACCTTGGTGAGACGAAACAAGAACGATCCTTTGGGCCTTGTCTTGTCAATTTATCATCAGCCATTCTATAGCGACTCCTTGATACTCTGTCAGATGGAAAAGAAAACAAATCTTAGATTCAGCGATTGTTGTTTCATCGCCGTAACCCAACCTCATGCTGGCTTCGTTTCAATATTGGTGGCTATCTGTTTGGGTGTATAGGAATAGTAGCATTTCGAAGAGTGTATCCATGTAAAATCTGAAACTATTCCAATAAGATGACTTTCAAAACAAGTATTAACTGACATCCTGTTCACGCGGTTCAATTCATCCTCGCACACACATACACACACACACACGCACATACATGTATACTGTACATATTCCACAGACATAAACACACACACACATATACAAACACTAGCGCACATGCACATTTGCTAACACACACACAAACACACACACACATACGCAAACACACACACATAAACTCACACACATATGCACACACTCGCGCACACACACATACTCTCACACATAAACACATTAGTATACACACACAAACATACACATACACACACATAAACTCATCACATGTTATCACATTCACACACACAAATTCGTTCACACAAAAACACTAAAACACACGCACACACACACCAACACCTGCACTTGCATTCAACCGGTTTTACCTCCACTCACTAAACGCGCCCACAGTTCTCTAGCCCACACTCACTTACTCACCCACACTTACCCACTCACCCACATTAATGTAGCGCACACACTCTATCCCTCCGGAGTATTTAGATTAACACTCAGCCTGGGGCTTGTCAAATATTAAGAGTGCGTTGGGTCAAACAGGCGTCATTACGTTCCACACTTAGCGAAAAAGATATGCGGAGGAAATTTCATTGACTTGAGAATCTTCGAGCATTGCTGAACCATTCAGCAAAGAAAACTTCGATTATTCTTTCAATCATGCAGTGATGAGTGCAGAAAATTGCAAACATAATATAATTCAGCATGATCAGCGGTTCTGCGTTAATTTCTTTTAGCAATAAATTCATGCACATTTCCTGAAATGATTTTGCGCCGAGACTGTGACAGATAAAGCCAGGTTAATGATAATACAAAAGAGATTTAAATAACATGTAATGTTATCATTGTTACTATTATTGTTACTATTATTATCATCACTATCATCATTATTATTATTATATTATTATTATTACATTGTATCACTATATCGTTATTCCCAAACCTTGAGCAAAATAATGAAGGATTGCTTAGTTGAAATTCCAGTTTTAATATGTTATGAAGGCTTAATTATTCCTTATCGCCTGTGCAGAGCCAATTTTCATATTTTTGTAGATTCTCATACTATTTTTACCCCTGAACTCAATTTCAAAGTGAAGTACATCTATCCGCATTCTGATTTTCAAATATATTGTGAACTTGCAAAATGAGATATGAAGAGACGTAAATCATGCTGAAGGAGAAAAATTGCCAATTGTTTGAAGTGCACTCGGTATGTAATTGCTGAGACCTTCTTTCTTTTTTGTTCTGAAATGTATTATATTTTATGTGAAAACTATTTGATTTAGATCACATTTAGTCTCGAACAACTTTTAAATCAGTTTTACCAAAAGTGGTCATTTCGTCACAGAACAAGCATAATAATTTAAGGAACAGCTCAATATTCTAAAATATAATTTTCATATTATCACTAAATTGATATTTTTCTTAGCTCTAAGTCGGGTATAATGTATGATTCAACTTTTACAGTACATACGTGTAGAGTGCGTGGCCCAGCACGTTCGAGCGACTGCGACCGCGTTCAAATCTAGATTTCAAAAGCAGCTTGCATTAAACTAGTTTTCAAAGCCGGTTAGGACGGCCAACAATGTTAACGTTCAGATTAGTGAAATACGAAGTGGATTTCAAGTCCACGTCATGCAAAATGGTTCTGTTGCAATGACAATGGATAAGCATATCGCGCGCACAACAAAGCGGAAACAATCAGATGCTGAACATATAGTCAGGGTGAAATTTACAACTTAAGGCCGCTTCACAAAAGTCCCGTTCGTTAAAATTACCAGCTAAACTGGTTACAGGTCATGAAAATCTACCTCGCGAGGTGGATTTCCAAACCAGTATGTAAATACACTTTCAGGACCGCTTGTCTCGTTCTGATTAGCCGTTAAACTAGTTTATGTGAAACTTGTTTCCGTTAAAGGTAGAATACTTCTTTTTCAGCCTAAAATTTAACTTTCCAAGATTGTTGTGTTATGTTGAAGAGTACTAAATGTTAGAACTTATCACCTAAAATTTGACTTTCCAAGATTGTTGTGTTATGTTGAAGAGTACTAAATGTTAGAACTTATCACCAATCAATTAAGCACACAAATTGGTCATGATAAGCGCATTTATAGATATTCCAATAATAATTAATTTCTTCGGGCCTCGAATTAATGGACCGTGCGTTCGAAATTCAAAACAGCCGTTGACCAATAGCGCAAGAGTCTCTCCCACTGCGTATTCCACATGGTGTGGCAGTGTATTGAAGTGCACACTGTACGTGCTCTTACAATGTTTTGTGTGTGTGTGTGGTAATACGCTAGGAGTATCGCGATACCGTTGGTGTCAAGATGGATTATGATAGAATAGATTTTTATTTGAATGAACTATTCTGGACTACATGCGACCAAAATACTTCATAGAGGTTATTATTTTGGCATATCTGAGGTACACAACAAGTTGTAGGCATAACCGTAATGTGTGCAAATGTAGTTTTCTATCTTTAAAGCAGTTTAACGCTGTAGGTCTGAACGGGGCCTACCACACTGACAGGGACACTCGAAAATAATTGCTACAGTCTTGGATGACGCTCATAACGATCAAACATTATAGGCTGATTCATACCTTGGCGTTTTAGCCAGCGTTTTAGCGATAGCCAGCTAGTCTGCAAGCACATACCCTAGCTAGGCTTTCGGTGTATGCATGCGCAGAGCGTGATACAGGGTATGACTAGACTGCATGAGGATAGAAATATGCTGTGTGTGTGATGTAGTCACACAATGCACATCATGTATCACGATCTGCACATGCACACACCGAAAGCCTAGGGTATGTGAGAGCAATCATGACAATTATATCCTCAATAACAGCCATTTACTTGTAAAATTATGAAAGCCCCAATTCATTTGAAAGTATACGTCATGCCAATTCCGGAACGGTTTGCATCTCTGCTGGCGCTTAAACGCTTGTGTTCGTCCTACTCTGGAGGAACGCCTTAA
>BQKZ01003173.1:0-21450 GCA_036244855.1 Temnopleurus reevesii
AATTCTCATATCTTCAATAGTTTGAAGTCAATCGTGGGTGCATCCAATGCCTGGCATCAACTCAGATTGCTTTGGATTAAGTAATATTCCTTAAGAATGTTAACATTAATTTATTCAATCTTGTAAAATGGTTTAGAAACATTCAAACAAATACAAACTAAACTGATCCAATAAGCAATTCCAGATTCTTCTTTCTTTCCCTCAACATTGTTTCGTTTGTCTCTTTGACGCATACATGTAAACTTAAATTCCTTGTATACAAATTGCGATGTGCAAAGATTTAGCGAGCTCAACTTCTCTAAGAACAATATCCATGCATTTAAAAAATGTGAACAAAAGAAAAGACAGTTGTCCCTACAATTTTTAACATGCACTGCTAACATCACTAACCTGATTTGATGTAGCTGTGGCAGAGAAGCATCGTTGAGCCCCATACTGGTAAGGTCTGGTAAGCTGAAGAATCAAATGAGGAGAAATATAAAAAGAGGAATAATTAATGTGAAGATATATCAATGTATACCCTTTAAAATGCAATGAATTTGCAATATATCATGTAAATTAACAAACATAATGACCAGAAATTTGGTGTCTGAAGTCACAATTTCTGAATGTATAATGTTTGTCACGATAATTCTTTAAGCATATCATTTTGTCTCATAAATTTTTGTTTCCTGCATTGCAGTCCTAAGTGTAAGTACTTTTGCACTAGAGCTGCCCAGTAACTCAGAATCTATCCCATGTACCCCCCCCCCCCCTTCCCTATTCAGAGGGTTGATTATGATGTGCGTTCCCCATTTGGAGGAAATCGGGTGTACTTGAAACTTACAGTAACTGAAGAGTAAAACTTAATACCAGAAAGTCAATGAAATTTTACCATCTTCACCTGAAATATTAAGAGAAATAATCGTCCCCTTCTTTTCTTGTTCTTATTTCCCCTTCTAAAACCCTGCTAAAGGGGGTAGTTTTGAAGATATCCCTTCCCAAATTGTGATAGAGTTGAGTTAAATGGCATCTTTTCCCAAATGCTGTGAAATGGGATATTTACAGGGATGGGCTAGACCTATCAAAGATTCTGGAACAAGCATAAATCAAACATTTTATAAGCCCAATTTTTAATTGACATAAGAGGAAAATTCAAGATTTACGTTGGGATAGGCATGACTTGAAAAGCGTGATGATTATGGTCATGAGTTTTTTTTAAAGGTGATAGTATCATTTCAAAGGTATGATAATTTATTAGGTCTGAGGTCTGCGTACATGTACGTTTCAGAGCACAAGAGTTACATCGTGTAAGTCAATGACGTGCAGCACAAAGAAAAATTGTGTAGTAAAGATAACATACCTAATAACACAGGCACTTTCTTAAATTTCCATTTAAAATCTGTTCTAAAAGAATTGGGAAAAATGTTTGCATCAACAATTTCTTGGATCCCCTGGAGATTCAAATGAGACAAGTTTTATGGCTATAACTTGTGTGTGAAAAAAGCAACACCAAAGATTTCCTTGCCATAGTCATTCTTCTTTGTGCACAGATGAGTATATTAGGCGCAGCTCATGCCATATGATAAATCCCGACCCTAGTCATTCATGAGATTAAGTTAGGTCTAATGTTAGATGTTTGTATTAGGTCTAGTATTGGCTGTCCAACAATAGCCCCTGTCAAATCAACTCATTCTCAGACAGAGAGTCAGAATCATCAATCAGACATCTTCCATCATGATTACGAATATGATCACAGTGAACATGTTTTTATTTTTTTACGATCAGGAATTTATAAGTATTCTGGGATAAAAGCCTCAGCTTGAAATGACCAATGGTAAAAAACATTATTCAGCATCTTTCAAACGTAAAAATTCTCCCGATGGATTTACGGTCGAAATCAACGCTCCGCCATGTCCGTGCTCTTGCTTGCACAACAGCGGAGCGCTCGCCGCAGCGTTGCGGCTAGTTGCGGCGCAAGTGAAGTCAGCATCGATAATAGAACAGCTGAATTACTTGACCCTTTGATACCTCCCTAATCAAACGTTATAACATCAAATATATGTACGGTACATGTACTACAATACAATCTCTAACATTACATGATTGGAAAACATTCAGTATTGTACGCTGAAAGAATCAAATTAAACCCAAAATTACCTTCGCAGCAGACCGGAAAACTTTTGCCATGGAACTCGCCATCTTGAAGCTTGATCATTGGAACATGACGTCACAAATGAATCAGAAAAACAAGGTGTTTTTTTTTTGGGGGGGGGGGGGGGGGGGGGGGGGCGTCGTGGAAGTCTTTGCGAATGACGGCATATTCAACATTGCAGCTAAATAATCCATGAGTTTTCAGGAATCATTGTGCCATCTCAAGAAAAAAACCTGAATGAAAATATTGGGATCACTTTCTGGACGATTTTAATCCGTGGCAATATAAGGGAGAAAAGATGAGCACTATAGTCCACTACCTTGCCAAAACCTATCCTTTCCAGAAAGTTAATCATCACTTTTTAAAGGTTCTTTTTTTTTTCTCTGTTCCTGAATCAATGGCCATCTGTGATAGATTCACTTTAGCATTGACTTGCGTATGTCGTTTATTATTGTTTGTTTATTGCTCAAAGAACGGCATTACGAGGATTACTGCATCCAAATGTACATGAAACTATTAATAAAGGGCAGGTCCCATTTAAACTAAAATTTGGTATTCTAAAATAAAAGAAAGTTAACTACTGCAACTAAATGTACATGAGATAATGATACAGAATTAAAATGTGGTATATCGTTTTGCATCAGACGGTCAGGGAAGGAGGGTCAGATCTCTCTATAAAAAAAATTAATTAAAGGCTGGGTGCGGGCCAGAAAATTTTGCTTTAAAAGCAGAAAACATGAGACGTGCAGATATGAAAAACACTTTGAAGTATATCGACAATAAATAAGAACATTATAAAAACTTCAATGATAACACTCAGCAACAATGATTTTTCATGCACATTGCTAACTTGTAGTCCGTGTTATGACGCATGCACTTCTCTGCAAAAACTTATTGTTTTTAAATCCCTCTTTTTCAACCATTTGAATTAACCTGTTCGCCTGATTTATCTGTTTTTAATGAATTCATGACTTCGACTTCTATGCAATGTGCATGGTGAAAAATAGTGAAATGCCGCCATCTATTGCTAATTCATTCAACCAGTGCATGTAATTCAGAGTGAAATACAGTGGAAACTCGATGAGGTGCTTGGTGTTACGATATGTGCCGATATCGTGGGTGAATGGAGATCGAATAAATATGGCTGATCAATAAGTTACCCATCGCCTGATCGAGTATTTTGTTATGTACTATTGTGGACTCCAAACCACCACAAAGTTCATCACTTGGGACCATAAAAAATACCTTGTTATAGCAGTAATCTCTTTATAGCAGAGTTAGAAAACAATAAGTTATTAATTAAGAGCTGGGACCAGATTATTTACCTCTTTATATTAGATATTTCGTTATATCATATACCGAGTTTCCACTGTACCTTCCAACATAACAAATCACTTTGTGGGTCCTGTTCAGTAGTGGGCGTCGTACCTTTATTTGGTGATTTACTGCAGAACCCAGGCACAATACTTCAAGAAGGTAAAACAAACCAATAAAAATCTAGAGCATTTGGATTTACCACCACAGTATAACAACCCAATGCATGGATCATCGATCTACCTTAAAAGCAAGATAAAAGGCCAATTAAGAATTTTTTTGATAAAGTGAATATGCCCCCCCCCCAAAAAAAAAAAAAGAAGAAGAAGAATGAGCAAGGATGATATCTTTATTTCGTAATCATGAAGTTCAGTGTGAAAGCTTGCTTTAATTTGGGAAATTTGTCAAATTCCTTTGTTTCTTCTGCTCATAGTGATAACCACCCTACGTACCTCTACACGGACTTACCGAGAAGTTCATCCTAAAAGAGATTGTGCAAACGTCAATTCACCCTCACACACTCAATTATCATCCTCTCTATTCTATTTTCATGCACAGAATGTGTTAAAATGTTTCATAGTGACGCCTTCTCACCTGAGATGATAAGAGCCATAAAACAAGAATGGAAGTCACGTCTCAGAACAAATAATGGTTCTATGCACATGGATCAATGAATGACCTGGTTTGGAATAGAACGCGATCGAAATGCAATCAGATACATTTCTACTTTCGTTGCTTCATATCGCGAATGAGTTAAGAAGTACATTCAGGGGCGGATCCAGGGTTTGTCGGCTAAGAGAAAAGGGATCCAGGTTGTTTTAAACATACATAACAATTATTATCTTCCATACGAGGAGGGGGAGGGGGTGGGTCCACAGCGCTTTAAATTGATAAGCTGAAGATATTCCTTCTAGATCTAAAGGGTGTAAGGGAATAAACACTGCATCACTTGACAAGTAAAAAAAGATACTGGAATGTGGGGACTCGGCCATCTAATACACCGCTAAGATGAGGGGGTATACTTCATTCGGCCCTCGGATCCGCTTTATGACATGTGGGGAATAAGGTAGGCCTACAGAATAAAATTTTCAGCTGTCTCCTAAAAATAAATGATAAACAATCAGAATCCCAATATTTTTAGTGTGAAAGGTAAAGAAGAAAACAATTAATGAATGGAATACCGATAGACTAATATCTGGATGATGTGCCAGATCCCTTCCTCTTAACCGAGAAGTCCAGACAGAAACATAAATAAATAACTGAAATAACAAGGGCAGCAAATGTACAAGGGGAATACTGAAGCCGTTTTACCTGCTTGACATTATGAATAATGAATAAGACTCGGGGGGTATTCTTTGGATAAGAGTTTGTTTTAGGTTTCCGGCAGGAGTAGAACCTTTCAGGTTACGACAAGGGGAAGTTGAAGAGGAAGGTAGATTTGAGAGGTTTGGCCTCTAGGCAGAGGATAGTAACAAGGTCAGATGAACGACCAGTCGATATATTATTTAATGCACAGTGGATTTCGACTTTCTCTTCAGGAAGGAAGGCCAGTTTCCACTGAGTCGGATCAAGATTTGCAGTTTTATGCTCGGATTTCTTATTTTAAGAGTAATGTCAATATTGCATGCTTGTGATGAAAGTCAAGGTTCCAGAGAGTGTTATGTTTTGTGATGGGGTACAAATGATTTTGTAAGAGAGAGAAAGAGAGAGAGAGAGAGAGAGAGAGAGAGAGAGAGAGAGAGAGAGAGAGAGGGAGAGAGAGAGTGTGTGAAACGATTAAAATGAGAGCACGATGTCGAACTATGTTGGTCTGTCCGAGCTAGAGAAGGGTCGTTCGAATAATACAGTAGTGAATTGAAAACAAAAAAATATTCACAGCAATCAAAAGAGCACAGAAAATCGAATGTCCACGGAAAGTACTATCATACAACACAACACATGAAGTTTAAATTATGTATACAGTACTGGACAATAATAGCAAAATGGTCTTTGAAATCCTTTCTCATTCTTACGTGAGCATTGTTATTTCACTTGTTCGAGAAGTTCATGCTCAATTGATAAATGCTCTTTGAGTACCTGCTTGAAACTTGCGAAGTTTCTGACTGCTTTGATGTCATTAGGGAGAGAGTTCCAAAATGATTGCATTCTAAAATGACAAATGTTTTGATGATACACGATACCAGACTCATGCAATGGAAACACTCCCTCAATTCGCGTCTTGGTGGAATTATACTTCTAATCCAATATCTGTGTCGTGATTGAGAAAGTGTCTGCCAAACATGTATTCAAACCCGGCAGATTTGACAGCATGCCCGAGTGTAGATTTACCCCAGCCACCGGATAAGACGTGATGACGCAGCGCCCGAAAAGGTCTCGAAACCCTTAGTTGCTTGATCCGACAAGAGCAGACGGAATATGATGCTTTGTTCATTACAAACTTGAATTCCACTTGAATGTTTTTATTTTCGTGTTGGGTAAAATCGTTATCCCATTCAGGACACGAATTATTTTGCGACAAATTCAATCACTCTTCCTTTCCTATCCTAAATTGGTAACACTAAAATGTTTTATTCTGTTTTCAATGAAACTTGATTTAATTCCAATTCAATAAAATGTTACCGTCCTAATTGAATCTTCATAGCCAAAACGCGCATTTATATGTAAAAAGTATCAATTTGCATGAAAAATAAGATTTTTTAACTATTTAATTTGTTGCTAATTGAAGTATTTTTTACATTCTCATCTAATTAATTCTCTGCGAAAGATGGCAAATGTTGGCACAACAGTACTGAAACGGCCAGATTCGATGTAGAATTCTTTTTCTCTTTTTTTCTCATGCATTTTGTATATTTTTAGGGCCTTGCATCATGTTATTGAACCAAAACACAAAATGTGTTTTATCGTCCTGAAATGGTTGAAAAAAATCATTCAATTGAAATGTACACTGTACCTGCTGCTATTTTACGAATCGAGCCGGTCAAAACCATTGGCTGTTGAAACTGGTTAAGACATCTGTATAGTCATAAGGAGACCTGTGATTTTTTCCACGTAAGTAGCTCGAAAACGCAATGTCAATCAGTGTTTATGCACGTTGGGATAATGCATGCATTGACTTAATAGCGAATTTATCGTGCCTCATATCGCTTTAAATTATCAACAACAAAAAAAGAATAATGATGCATAATTTCAATGGAATTTCTAAGATTATCAAAAAGTTTGAACCTAATACATCAAAACTGTCAAAATTACTTTTAGATCATCTGATAGTTTCATAAAATTAATTAAATTGAACATGAACATGAACTACAAAACTACATAAGTTTTTAGTGATATACACATGAACCTCTTATGAGACTGGTATGAATTAATCGGTTGAAATTATCTGAATCTATCTCCAATTATTAACCAGTGAAAATACAATGATTTTTAAAACAAAACCAGAGATAGAGAGACATAAAGAGAGAGAGAGAGAGAGAGAGAGAGAGGGGGAGGGAGAGGGAGAGACAGGCAGAGAAAGGCGATATAGGAGGTACGGTATATCCGAGGGAGAGAAATATAGAATGGGGGAAAGATGAAAAAAAGAAAGTAGGAAAATAGGGGGTAATTCTTCTTGTAGGGGTAAGGGTGATGACCGCTGGGTGTAATATAATCTCATAAGGGGGTTCTATCGACTCACTTTACTGGACCGAGGCGAGACGTGGATGAGACGCGGAATACATCAGGGGTACAACCAGAGAACACGGCTGATGCATGTCGTAGCTCTAGGCAAGCTCGTGAATTTGAACTGGGGAGCCCCCTTTTAGTTAAAGATCTCACAACGCAATCTGACATTTTGGGAATAATGCTAATAATAATAATAATAATAATAATAATAATAATAATAATAATAATAATTATAATAACAAAAATGATAATAATAAGGATAATGATACTACTACTACTACTACTACTACTACTACTACTACTACTACTACTACTACTACTACTACTAATGATAATAATAATACATGCAATTCATATAGCGCCCGAATGGGCTAAAGATATAGAACGGAAGAAAAATAGAAAAAAGAGGAAAATAGGGGGTAATCTTCTCGTAGGGTTAAGCCCCGGTCACATAGGACCCCGGAATCAACACGATTCATCCCGACTCGTTGTTCTGAGGCAGTTATCTGTGAATTAACAAAGAGTCGGTGTGAATCGTGTTACTTCCGGGGTCCTATGTGACCGGGGCTATAAGGATGACGACCGCCTGGTAAAGGGGGCTCTATCGACTCACTTTACTGGACCGAGGCGAGACGTGGATGAGACGCAGAATACATCAAGGGTACAACCAAAGAACACGGCTGATGCATGTCGTAGCTCTAGGCAAGCTCGTGAATTTGAACTGGGGAGCCCCCCTTTTAGTTAAAGATCTCATAACGCAATCTGATATTATGGAAATAATAATAATGATAATGATAATAATCATCATAATAAAAATAATACTAATAATGATAATTATAATAATAATGATAATAATGATAATGATAATGATAACAATGATAATAATAGTATTAGTAATAATCGTAATGATAATGATAATAATAATAATGATAATAATAATAATAACAATACATGCAATTCATGTAGCGCCCGAATGGGCTAAAGATATAGAACGGAAGAAAAATAGAAAAAAAGAGGAAAATAGGGGGTAATCTTCTTGTAGGGTTAAGGATGATGACCGCCTGGTTAAGGGGCTTCTATCGACTCATTTTACTGGACCGAGGCGAGACGTGGATGAGACACGGAATACATCAGGGGTACAACCAGAGAATACGGCTGATGCATGTCGTAGCTCTAGGCAAACTCGTGAATTTGAACTGAGAAGCCCCCCTTTTAGTTAAAGATCTCATTACGCAATCTGACATTATGGAAATAATAGTAATGTTATAATAATAATAATAATAATATTAATGATAATAATAGCAATAATAATAATAGTAATGATAATAATAGTAGTAATAATAATGATAATAATAATAATAATATTATAATAATGATACATGCAATTCATATAACGCCCGAACGGAAGAAAGATGTTGAACGGGAGAAAAATTTTGTAAAGGGAGATTTTTTTTTGTAGGGGTAAGGATGATGACCGGTGGGTGTAATATAATCTCATAAGGGGGTTCTTTCGACTCACTTTACTGGACCGAGGCGAGACGTGGATGAAACACGGAATACATCAGGGGTACAACCAGAAAACACGGCTGATGTGTGTCGTAGATACAGGCAAGCTCGTGAATTTGAACTGGGAAGCCCCCCTTTTAGGCAAAGATCACATAATGCAATCTGACATTCTGGAAATAATGATGATGATGATAATAATAATAATAATAATGATAATGATAATAATAATAATCATAATAAAAATAATAATAATAAAAATAATGATAATAATAATAATGATGATAAAAAATATAACAAAATAAGAAAAATAATAATACATGCAATCTATATAGCGCCCGAATGGGAGAAAGATAAAACGGGAGAAAAATAGAGGAAAAAAGAGAATTTTTTTTTAGGGGTAAGGATGATGACCGCCTGGTGTAAGATGGTTCTGTCGACTCACTTTACTGGACCGAGGCGAGACGTGGATGAGACGCGGAATACATCAGGGGTACAACCAGAGAACACGGCTGATGCATGTCGTAGCTCCAGGCTTCGAAGCCCCTTTTAGTTAAAGGGGAACTTCATCCAGACATTGATGAGCGCTTAGTCATGTTAGTCAGTGGAAGGAGAAAAATATATTGATTAAACTGATAAAATTTGAGCAAAATCCGACAATCAATACAAAAGTCCTTTTTTTTTAGGAAATCAGACAGAATTGTACTCATCTCTTCAAGTATGTAATGGACATGTTGATTCTGTTGGCATTTTTGGATTAATCTTGATGATTCCTTGTCTACTTTTTTAAAGGAACAAAATTGGAAATTTTGTGTTCCAAGTTAATGGAGTTTTCTCCATGTTGGCAGCCATTTCGTGACTTGCAAGTTGCCAATTTAAGGAGTCCATGAGGGGTGGAAATCAAAACTTCATAACTTCATAACTTTTGAAAGGATTTTCGGATTTTGCTCAAAATTTAACAAAGTGATCAATGTATTTTGTCTTCATCCACTGATATCACATCAATGTCTGGGAGAAGTTCCCTTTTATAAGATTTCATTACGCAATCTGACATTCGGAAAATAATAATGATGATACTAATACATGCAATTTATAAAGCGCAGTTTGTATTCTAATTAACCTGGCTTTATCTCGTCGCAGTTAGCTGTAAGGCATTTCGAGGAATTAATATTCCTGCCAGCTTTTCATTCACCTCACCTGGGTTCAGTGCAGCACAATGTGGATGAATTTCTTTCTGAATGAAAGAAGACACTTTTTATTATATAATATAAAGGTACGAAAGGTATAAAGGTACAGCAGTGGTAGAAATTGAATCACATTAGACCATATAATTTGATTTAACTCATTACACGTGCTGCACACTAAAAAATTGTGGTGCAGTTTTGCCCCCTTAAAAGGGTACAGCCACTGGTAAAATAGCGACACCCTTTAGGATGCATATCTCCACCCTAAAGTGTGCTGTTTTACCACCCCTACTAGGCAAACCTCTTCCCACGCCCTCCCCCACTCGGACATGATGCAAGAAGCTTATTTATTTGGGAAGTGCTCTTAAAATGCGATTACAACACATTAACATTTCAAAAGTTTCTACCCCGCTCCTTCTCCGATGCCCCCCCCCCTATTTCAAATTCCTGGATCCGCCACTGCCTAGGATTTGAATTACATGGAATTTCCACCATTAAACGTGAATCACTACGAATCACTATAAGAATATAAATCTGCAGTGAAAAGGAATAAAATTTGGCTTGATATATTTTGATGTATTTTCGACAGTAATATGAGAGCACTCTAAATACTGCTTTTAGATTTTTGACTCTCAGCAGGGAAAAAATAATAATAGTAAAATAAAGATAATAAAGGCGGATGATTACCATTGAGATTACATTCGAATAAATGTCTGAACCATGTGCTGAGACGAACAGCAGAACATTTAACAGACTTGAAATCTTTTCCAAAGTAACATCATCCTTCTATTGTCAAATGCTATTTAGGCAGTATTGATCATGCCCTGACAAACAAGTTAAAGTTGTTCAACATGGGTGGCATTATAGGAATAATTAGATCCGTCATGTTTGCAACTAAGGAGATTCCTTTTACTGCTGGCGCCACCTACAGTCCGTCGGGAGATAACTCTGATGGAGGCAGCCGAGCTAAGAGAGTGTCGTGGTTCTCTATTGATAGTAGTACTAAGTTTATGGGGGGAAGGGGTAGAAACAGGGTCACATGTGCTTGTAATCAAAATACCTTTTAAGTGGACAAATTGCCATACTGATTCGTTCTAAGATTGGCTAATATGTGTTAAGTAAAGGCATTGTTATCACCCCCAAACTTCTAGATAATTTTGTTAAAAAAAACTTTTTGAAAATCTGTTTTTAAACTAAAAAAATCTGTCAAATTCTCAAATTGTGCATGCAATAAATAAATAAATAAACATAAAATGTATGTTGTGTTATCAAATCAAGATTAAATGTAACACTTGAATGGTAAAATATTGATGCTGATGGAATTGAAATATAAATGTTACTGTCATGACACTTTCTAGAGTTACACAAATAATGATATATTATAATAATGATGTTAATATTCATTATTACAATCATCATTATTAGAATTGTTATTATCATTATTATCATTATGAGAATTATTATTGTTATTATGAACAGTGGGAGTAGTATTAGAAATAATATCACCATCATCATTATTTTTGTTATCAATTATCATCATCATCATCATAATCATCATCATCATCATCATCATCATCATCATCATCATCATCATCATCATCATCATCATCATCCTTATCATCATTATCATCATCGTTGTTATTCGTACTTCTCCTATAAATATTAGCCGTGTGAGAACTTTAGTATCTACGTTAGATATGAAAGTATTGAACGTTTAGCTTCAAACGAAGACAAACATGTCCAAGCCAGATTATGCCAGGAGTAAATATGTACCCACTAGGAAACTCTTCTTAAACATATTCATAACGTTCGATTATGTCTGCGGTTACACCATGTGGTGTAGGTTTATGTTCAAGAAATAGTCCTGAAATGGAAATATATTAAAATCAAACACGACGTTCCGAGTAGATTTAACTAATTCGTTTGCAGGTGAAGACATTTCTCATGATTTAGAAATAAATTTCCGTCGTCATTCTTGGAAAATCTACGAATTTATTATTACATATTCAATGTTACATACACTAATACATCGTTTCTTTGTTACATGCCAGAAACTTAAATGTCAAACACCATTTAAAATGTTGGAGCTGTGACAACCTTTCACAAATGGTAAATTTACACTTTCAAATTGATGGATCTATCACTTAAAGAATTGAATCCAACAATTGTGCAATGCCAAATAACAATGAATTGAAAAAGGTTGTCTCTCTTTTCCAACCTTTTATATGCTAATTTAACATTTTTGACTTTAGAGTGTATAGTTGCATCGGTATATCTGTAAGATGACTACAGACCCATTAATTTAGATCAATCATGTATCAAATTATAATTCTGTATTATTCCATTTCCTCTAATATTGGTATCATTTATTACATTGCATAAGGAATTTTCGATAACGCAGAGATACAACAAAAGCTATAAGGACAATGATGACGTCGAAAACGTAAAAAGAAAAATCGATGAAAATTATCTAGGATGTCTTTGGGGCGAATTCGAAATGAGTACGTTTTGCGAAAACGAATGAATAACATAACCTTTTAAGAATCGACCCACTTTAATTCAACATTGCTTTCCAAATGTTTTCTTTTCTCTATCTCAATATAGCATACAATTGGATGAATGAATGAGAGCCTTTTTCAATGTTTATTGGCCATACATTATTCTGCATTAATGATTAATGATGTATTGCCCGAAGCTTTTACCAGGAAATATGAATATAATAACTGGATGATTCATGATCAATGCTGACATATGGAAGTCAGAGGATTTTAAGATTTGAATTCAAGGGTAGGATTACAACACACTACGAATAAATGGATGAACAAAAGGTGAAAAAACATCCCCAAGAGGTAAAATCTGCGACAAAACTCGAAAAAGGGTGTAATGTTGCACCATTTTGATGTAATTACAAAGAGTAATATAAAGAGGGTGCAAATTTGTACATTTTCCTTATTCAGTTAGTCTGATACTGATACTCTCTTCTAAAATGGAGCCTTTGTTTGATGCACCTTAAAGCAATTATTTAAGCCTGTAATTAATTTCATATTTGATCAGTATATCATATGATTTTGTGGAAAAATATTCATCAGAAGTTGTTTTAATTTCACAAATCGAGCTGTACTTTCAAAAACAATTTGGAACGCTTCGGCAAAACGAATGCACCAATTCCCCATCATTGACCAATAATAGCAATTACAAAATATCTACTCGAGGATAACAACATTTCTGATGCCCTAGAGTCCATCGGCAAATGAGCGCAGGTATATACATGTAGATCTGTTGGTTAATCGTCTGGCTTGAAATGAAACTATTCTTAATTGCACAGGTTCGATTTTACAACTGCCGTGGTTTTTGTTTGGATGATTTGTTAAGATATAAATCCTATGGTGCATCATTGTATCCTTTTGACAGGTGCTCCCAGTGTTGCATTTTTGTTTGCATCCTTAAAGGTGCAAAATTGCATCTATTTTCTAAGTGTGTACCGCATACAATCAATACGAAAGCCATTTTTAAATCATTCGAAATGGCGTCGTTTTCTGAGCAACGAACTTGGGTTGACCCACCATAGAGAAGTTGTCTTTCAGAAATGTGAGGCAAATTGAACGAAATGGTCTTAGCTATCCTTATCTTGCTGAGACGTGTCAATTTCTTGTGTCATCCTCTTAACACAGACACAAACGTGGATACGCCTATGTTAAGAGGGTGGCACAAGAAGTTTAGACGTCTTAGCAATAAGAGAATAGCTAAGACCATTTCGTGCAATTGGCCCCTGGAGAAAGATTCTCGGGACGATTCGTCAGTAGCATGGGGAATGGCGCAATAAAAAGTGCGGGGACACGATTTTCTAAAGCTGTAACTGTATTTGAATTGGATTATCAAAATACCCCAAATCGGCTTATGACCTGGCAATGAGCGTCGTCTCATTGCACACGGTGGGAAATGTAGGCTGTTTTATGTACTGTGTCATCTAATATGAGAATGTAACAAACTATGTCTGCCTAATGTTACTTTTGGATGGACCCCCTTTCTTAAGTGTTGTTTCCCCTACCTGAGTACATCTATAAGGACAATAGGTTGTTACATGATTATGAATGGGCGTAAGCTAGGCGAGGTGGGGGTGTATTAAGTCTTTACTCTGTATTGAATGGAAGGCTTGATTTTACTTCCTTTTCTTTGGGGCGGGGAAGGGGGGGGGGGTGTTTATATCTTGCATTTGAGTTGACACCTCTGGAACTATTGGTTTTGGTGATCGCCCTTCTCAAACTCCTGATTAAAGATAAGTAGGCCCCAAAAATGTAAAGGGTCTTCAAAAAAAATTTCATCCTCTTACAGCAAATTTTCGCCTCATATATTACCTTGAATTTCTTCCCTTTATGCATTCTGCCACCCCTTATCTTTTTTTTTTCATTTTCAGGCACAGAATAACACTTATACAAGCAAACGGTGCTGCATAGTCATTTTCCCTCGTCCATCTTTCTCATACTGGTTTCCGTCATCAGAGACATAACATAAGCCTTCCATTGCCTCGAGCGGGTTAACCTGAATTTATCCATATTCACATGGAAATTTAAGCCTCTTTCCACATAGCAGTTTACATTCAGTGATGTATATATTTATAAAAAGGAATCAGCTTTCATCCTCAGTCGTGCAACAATATTCGTTTCAATTTCCGTCGTAGTATGAAAGATGTCTTTGGGGAAAATATCGAAATCTATTATCACGAATATCTACCAGTCAAAAATATTATTATTTAGACTATGAGTTAGTCTTGATTCATTATACTGATTTAGTGCAGCGATTCCTATTTGAAGTACACAGTACAAGTTCAGTCAATTGTACGTCCTAGCACATGCAAGAAGTTGGACTGAAAATGGATGGAAATTTGAATCATAATACGCTTCATCTAATCTAACTTCCCGTAAATTCTTTCATAGCCGGTGCAAAAATAAGATTGGGGGAAATTACAAAGCTAATCTCTTCAGAACATTTTGCAGACATAAAAACAACATGGGTTGACAAATCATGTTTCTTGTTTCAGCACGTTAACGATAACCAATAAAAGCTTGCAGGCATGCTTAATCTTAATAAATTTCGATTTTTTTCGACGTATCTAGAATTTGTAAATGGGGTGATTTTAAGGGGTGATTTTAACCTAAATTTCCGAGCATGCCCACAAAGCTCTACACCGGAAAGTAAAAGGGGAGTGGGTGGGGGGAAATGGGAAATTAGGGGGGGGGGGTATGAATTCAACATTGGTTATCTAACTTGAATGCCTAAAGGTCGTTTCTAATGAATTATTAAAAACTGTGGCAAGATTTATTCTCTTAAGTACTTTCCAGCAATGACGCATGTATGGAACTAAATCCACACCATTAATCTATTTTCTATTTCCTTACCAAGGCTCAATATCGAATCACACCTTTGGAGAGCAGTGATCATAACAAATTTATGTGGTTCGGTAATTCGTTCAAATTATCCCATTAGGTGGAGGTGAGTTGAGGCCTTTGTGTCGGCGCTTCCCGACCGGATCTATTGCCTGCCTCCCGCTGGTGTGTGTAAATGCAATAACAAATGCTTCATGAATATCATTGTAATGCTGTTACAATGATATTCAGGTGAGAACATATGGCGGGAAAGGTATGGGAACAATAATGATGCAAATATGGATTGAAAATTGAGAGAAAACGGACAAGACATAATTTGCCAATGGGAGGGATGAATAACTCAAAAGAAATGTTACTTATTGAAGTCCAAGGAGGGGGAGGAGGGCTTTATATGGTTTGACAAGAAATAAAGGGTAGTCACTTTTGGAAGAACACCGAATAATGAAGCCTTCTCAGCCTACGGGGAAGTCATGGAGACCCTCATACACGCCCATTGGATCCGCCAATATGTTTTCCAATCATGTGATCAAAATATACTGACCAAGTGGATAATTGTTGTTTATAGCAACATTCTAAACTTCAATCTGGATAGTTCATGATTTTAAATGATAAATCAGATGTGCCCAAATCAGAAGAGTAACTTACAAAATGGAAGCTTTCTAAAAAAAAGAGGCAAACCTGATGTCAAAAGCGATTGAACATGACTTCGAAAGTGCCCTTATGTTGCACATTCAGATGAGAGTAGTTTATTGTAATTGTGTCATTAAAATTCACTCATTTACAAATTCCAATATGAAATGAGAGATTCATTTGCTATAATGTTACTAAGTTCCACCCTTTATCGTGCCCTTATCACATCCACACCATATGATCTCCTCTCAATGTAGCAATCGATCCGGGCAGAGCCTGTACACGATATTACAACACAAGATATGCACTTCAGTCAGCTAATTTTGAACGATTATTTGGAATCAATACGATTTTTAGGGCCATATCTTGCATTAGCTGGCTCCTCACACCCAGTACTTAAGCACTTCGTCTCGGATGGATTACAAGAAAACTCCTCACTGTGGACCCCCTGTGAATGGATGGATGGATGGATGGATGATGTAGGGAGGGGTGCATCGGTCCCGTTTTACAACATTCTACACATTCACCACAGTTTTGTATGCAATAATGTATGAATGCAACGGATTCGCTTTTATCGATATGGGCAGGCTCCTAGTGAAAGGTTCGAGGAGGGTGGGGGTACCCCCGTAAAATATGAATAAACTAAAAAAAAAAAATCTAAAGGGGCTTCTAAAACGAAGGGACAGGAGAAACCCTTTGTAAAAATGTTGTCCGTTCCCTTTCAAGTGCAATCGTGGCTTCGCGCCTGATATGCCCACTGTACAAACAGATTATTATGCTGATGATGCCATTATTTGTTTTTAGAACTAGTCCTAGCTGATAGACTTTTAAGAATCTTGTATCCGGTGAAAAATAGGGTTATGTCCAATGATCATCTTGGATTCCATCAAACTTAAAAAAAAACCACAAAACAAATCTCATCCTTTTTACAGAATTCTCGTTCGGTAGGAACATTGTCTCAAAATCCGGACATTGAACGTCATAAGACTGGTGAGAGATTGGACGGTTTATGACATTTCTCCCAACTAGTACACTGAGCGCCGATGTAAAACTGACACATTTTCCACAAGCCGAAATCTTGAACGAAACAAGGGCATATAATTTAAAACCAATATTTTTTTTTCATATTTTCTCCAACATCATTTACAATTTGTTAATCATTAATGTGTGATAATATACATCCATGCTTTTACAAGTAAGACGGACCAAATTTACAGCCGGACATAATCGCCTCATACACCTGCTCCAAGACCTCTACTCGAGCCCTCTCTGGGACTCTACTCCACCACTCCTACACCTACAGTTTGAGCAGCAGGTCTCATTGGTTCCAGCTACTACCTTTGATGTGTCTGTCGTGGGATATTGACCCGGTAATATGAGAGAGGGCGTTCACCCGAGATCAGTTCCCCTATTTAGTAAGTGGACACCAGACCCTGGGGGTGTCCATGCCAAGAGGCCAGCGGTCCCCCGGGCTATCAGACCGGCTCTGATGCGACCGTTACTGACAGCAAGGAGCTTCTGATATCACTATAGAGTTGTAGTGTGAGGGAAGATTCTACCCACGAGGTAGCGAAATGCCGGACGTCTGCCTGTCTATGTGGGTGGTGTGTGGGTGTTTGTGTGTGTATGTGTGTGCGTTTGTGTATGTGTATGTGTATATGTGTGTGTGTGTGTGTGTGTGTGTGTGAGTATGATGTGGGGAGGATGTAATGGGCATATTTCATTTTTATCCATCTTTTCGTTCTTCTCCTCCCCTTTCTTCCTTTCATTCTTCTTTTCTATTTCTCATTTTGTTATCTATTTCTTATTCTACTTCTTCTTCTACTTCTCCTTTTTCTTCTCCTCCTCCCCCTCCCAATTTTTCACCTTCCTTTTCTCCTTCTCCAGTTTCTCCTGCATCGTTTTCTTTCCCTTTTTCTTCTTTCTACTTATACCTTATACTTATCGTTCTTCTCTTTAGCATGATATCTAATGTAGATGTTGACACACTAAATTACCAAAATGCGCTTTTGAGGAAAATAAAGATTATCACAATGGAACTTATCATATAACTCGATAGAAACTTTTGTCTTATGCACTTTAGATCTGTTATGACACATTGCTTTTATTACCAGCAAACTAGTTATTATTTAACGAGAATTTCAGGCCCAAGTAATAAAATTCTGCAAATAAAACCAGTTTACGCAAACAAAACACAAAAAAATGTAAACGCAATAAAACGCCTCTTCCTGATCACATGAGAAGCAGTAAATGCGATTAAAATATATCTGTACCAAATACAGAATTCTGTTTTAACTTTTTTTATCTTTCTTGACCAGACGATTTGATCCATCTAGGTGTGTTTCTATTGAAGGATAATACACCGTAAATAGGTGTTAGTTGTCATGGTTATTACCGAGAAAAAATAGTTATTTTTTTCACCGCTCCGAACAACGTGACTTTCATGAGTTTAGTATAGGTTTATACCGACTCGAGACAATAAACATCAAATAAAACAATTCAACTGTAATAAACACAGTATGCAGATAAACTGGGTTAACCATAACAGAAATTAGGTTGAAATAAAAGTTGATAATAACAGATATTCATATACTCTTCCTTATCCATTTCTGTTTTTTAGTTTCTTTATTTTTGCTCTTCTTTTCGAAGATGTTACTATATTTCTTGAATCAGCTCATTCAAGGTAAATTGCTCTGCTAACGCCACGCGTTAGAGTCGAATTTGAAAACGCAGCATTAAGAGAAAAATGAAGACAGTTATAATTATCAGCGGGCACAGCAGAAAGTCGAGTGACTGAAAATGTAAGGACTGTTTTATATCTTTTTCACACTTTTATATATTTGTATATAATTAATTAAGATGAAGTGGGAGGTGGTGTGCTATACAGCCCCTGAAGCTCCAAGGTTCATCTTAGGTTGCATCAGCGCGAGACGCGGGGCATTAGCCCATGGTCTCCTGACAATGGCTTTGAATACCAAATCAGTTAATTAATCATTTTCAATGATATACAATATAACTGCGCAGTCAGTTGGGATAAACATCTTCTCCCTCCAAATCCATGAAAGAAACATCATTTTCTAAATTAGGAAAATACGATGTAAATACACGAATGAATCAATAACAGGGTCCATTTGGGGTATATTCCCCTTCCACCTGCAGCATCCCACCAGTGTGCCCCACCCCCACCACCTCCCCTCCCGCTGGGTCATAATTAGCACCCCTGGTGCACCCCTCGCTCCTCAACCAGTCGATTCAATCGTTCACTTGAGGTGAGTAACCCATGGCGATATGGGGGAGCGCGGTGAACCAGCCAGACGGATTATATCTCAGTGATGTTGATGAAGGTTTGTTTGTTAACGTACCTTCAGTGTGTCAACATCAGAGTGAGATAGTCGCGTTATTAGCTTACCCCTAACGAAACCCGCAGAGACGCCAGAAGAAAGGAGATATCATCAAGTAAACGAGGTGTGATGAGGATCCTGCTGTGACCTTGAGCTTGACCTTGAGTTAACAGGTTTTCGCGATAGAATGCTTGTGATGAGATCGATAACCTAATCGGCAAGCGATACCTCATTATATGAGAGATATCTAGAGAATATATGTCCGGCTAAAGAAGGAGACGATAGATGATATATTTGTAAAGCTTCATTGTTAATCGAATTTAAGAAATAAGACATAGACTGAAAATGATAAATCGATGAAACATCATTAAATGAGTTGATTAAAACCAGACAGTAATATGTTCTGGTATGATTCACTCTGACAAGTCTGACAATTATATCTGCCATCACTATATGCAGAACTAGGAAATGTGGCGTCACTTCAAAGCTCCATGCATGCTCGTACGCCGACAGTGTATTTACACCAGCATATACACTGTTTCAAATATTGTTCGGTTATTCTCTTCAATTGGAGTTATCCTAAATAAATAAATGGCTTTTAATGTTTGATATTTTAAAGCTGTAATTTAGTCAAGATTTTGGTGAATATTGTTTGCTGCGATGAATAAATTCCTTCCAAGTACCCATTTTCACCTGGGTTGAGTGGCGCACAGCGTGGATAATTTTTTTTGCTGAATGAAATTAAGGCCTTGGGTTAGAATCGAACCGCCAACCTTCTAGTTGAAAGGCAAGAGTCTAAACCACTACACCACGACGCTTCCATCTATAGCTCAGTGCCGGATTCTCAGAGACCGGTCAAACTCTTCAAATGTAGTATTAAGTAAATGCTAACATTATGGAAGGGAGGAAACATTAGCATTGTTCACAAGGAAGGCTCTAAAGTGTGAAAAATACCGGTAACGGAATTACATCAAAGAATTTGCCCGCTTTGATAATCAAACAGCCCATACAACTTGAAACATTATACTTTCCTATTCTTGAAGAGAGATCTTAAAACATTTCACACATTCCACACAAATTATTCACAATAAATTGTCTCCGAGCAAAATTAGAGGCACATTTGAAATATATATCTAAGTTTTCCCACGTGGAATTGCCCTAAAACATTATTGGCAGCAATGTGCATACATTTTCTTTTTTTTAAGCATGTCTTCTAACAGATTAATTCGCATATAGAATTCCAAAGATATCAGATGTGCATAGAACATAGCCCGTGTCAGGATTGCCTCACGGAACATTTATAAGAAAAGCAAATGATTATGGCACTAAAGAAGAATTGAAAATGATTCTACCTTCTCCTTCATCCTTTGTTTGCACCTTTGACTCATTTCTATCGGCGCCAAATCTTCAATTTCACTCCTTGGTGGTTTCATTCTTCGCCCCCTCTTCTTGCTCCAGTCTCGGGTAACCCCAGGGGTACAATGTAGAGATCGGTTGCACCCCTCAGCTGCATCCCATAGCATAACTATTAAACCCGATGCATCTCAAATTCCAGTCCTTTTGGGATGACGAATAAGAACATTTCTGCAAATATTTCCTTCTGTATCATAGCATCCTTATCTGTTTTGAATTTTAGCCACATTTAATGTTTTGCTTAGCGGATGTGATATTTGTCATTTCGCTGCTTTTCCTAGGTGCAAGTTTGCAAAAGTCTTCATCGTCATATTGTGTTGCCATTACCAACCTGTCAGACAGAAAGGAAGGGGAGGGGAGAATGGGGATCCAATAATGGAGCTATAGTATTTTCTTAAATTAATTATATTACAAATCTAAACAACCAACTGGAATAGAGAGTTGGCAGAAATACACAATAGGGTGTAAATGACAAAAAATAAATCGGAACAGACGTCAAATCAAAATCTGCTAAACACTACTGAAGAATTAAACACAAATCAAAGTGCATGAACAGACACTTTAAAACAAAAACACTTCATTAAAAAAATCAACAGTGAATAGCAAAACTTACAAAGAGCTGCACATTCTTATTTGAATTCAGCAAGTGTTAGAAGACATTGTGTGAGTGTATAGAGGGAGGGAAATCGGAACAACCCCCACCCCTTCTCGCAAAAACCGATGACCACTAGTCAAACTGAGCAATGTACACTGATCAATTCAAGCCCACTTACCTTTGTTTGCATTGGATCTTAAACGCGGTGAATCTCGATCGCGCAGATAACTAAATGGAAAGAAGCCTGTTTGATCTCGGTTTGCAAACAAGCAACAACAACAAAAAAAAA
>BQKZ01003173.1:29870-50372 GCA_036244855.1 Temnopleurus reevesii
GTTGAACAACTTGCACTCGTGAAGCACGTATAAACTTCCGTATGACTGTAGTAATTTTTTAAACCTTTTCGGTTTCGGGATAACCTTGTGCTATGAAAAAATAACACAACGAAAACTGGGCGGGGTCCGAATCCGTGACCCTCTGGTGGCGAGATCATCATCATATCCAATTGACCACTGGAGGGCCCTAGAATGTTGGGTCAATATGGGTCCCGTAACATAAAGG
Organism: Temnopleurus reevesii; assembly: GCA_036244855.1. NCBI lineage: Eukaryota > Metazoa > Echinodermata > Echinoidea > Temnopleuroida > Temnopleuridae > Temnopleurus > Temnopleurus reevesii. The sequence continues at coordinate 30,097 of BQKZ01003173.1, forward strand.
TTTGCGATCAATTGCTAATCTGATAGCGATTGATATCAATCGCAAGTCTATGGCAAATCATGTACTAAAGCTTGCAATTGATCGCAAAATCAAATAGCGATTAATCGCAAGCCTTTATGTTACGGGACCCACTGGTATCACTTTAAAACTGCTGTAGCGTGTGTACCAACTTTGGGGCAGTTGGGGACTAAGAGGGTGTTGTTCAAAAGTTGCAATTGATCGCAAGTTGCAGTTGATTGGAACGCGCCAATCAAAATTATTGTGTCATGCGCGTCTTGTTAAATGCGCATACCGTGCGCGAATAAAAATGCGCGTTACAATGTGCAAAGTTGCAGTTGATTTGCAGCTGATTTTGAGCAACACCCCCTAAATTGATTAAATTTATTTTCTCGATGCCATCAAGAGTAGATAATCACAAATGGCTTCATTTTGTTATATTATAATAGGAATGCTTACAATTTTGAAAGGGTATGAAATTGCCCCTTTTCTGCCTTACATATAATGATTGATCATAAATTATCTTCACGTTAACAGGCGAAATTTCGGATTTTTGTGTTGAGGAAAAAAGTTTCCCCAATCCCAAAGCGGCTGGACAGTCCTATAAGACATCAATAATAGACTCCTATTCAAGAACAGTGCCTATACAAGAACAGTGCCAAGCAATATCCTGTGAAAATAATTATGTCAAAGTCTCGAATTGTGGTGAATAAAATGACTCACGCCCTAGTGTCTATCATTCAATATGAGCAGGTACACAGCTCAGTCGGTAAATCGGCTTATTTTAAATGTAGCGATCCTTGATGATTCGCGTCCAATCCCGCAACTGCCGCATTTTTTTCTTCAATGTATGTATTTTGTAATATATATATATTTAGCACCTTTATGAAAAAGGCCAAAGTTGCACCCTACAATGTGCTCCCAGAGTTGCATTTCTTTGCAATTTTAAAGGTGCAAAGTTGTACCCTTTTTATCATTGTATTTACGCGGTTGACTGTGGTATTGTTATCCTATAAAAAAAAAACATAATTTTACGTGCTATTTTTCAAGGCCAGTGATTGTTGTTTTGGTATTGGGGATGACAATAAGGGAATATAAAATGTAAGTTCTATGCCTTCAAAAAACACATTATAACTCGCGAATTTTGTAAGATTATATAATCGAATACTCTGGAGGCGGCTAGTATCAAACAATAAACAAACACAGTCATGTGTAAAACAATTTTTACAGGAAATTATTTTTTTTAATGTCAAGGATTTTATTTCACGTCATACCCTTGACCTGTGTCACTCATTTGCATCATGATACGTCATAACACTTTTCTCTTAAATTAAATTTTTAGCCTTCACACATTCTTGTTTTTAAATTTTTGTAATCAGTGTTCATATTTCAAAACAAAACAAAGGTTTTCAGAACGCCCTTGGGATACATGACCATAACATGTTTACTATTTTTGTTTACTACATTTTCTACTTCAGATAATAATCATGTATGTAATTTCCTGCCGAACGTTTGTTACTTGTAAGATAGACTTAAAATCAATGAATTGCCGCCGGAAAATTGTTACTCGATTCGATTAAAGTAATCGTCATGCACGGTGTATATGACTTTGTTGCATAATTGCGTAAGGGAAGCTTTGTAAAGTTCTTTGCAGGTTTTTCGTAAAATTCACCTCAAAAGAAAAAGTAGGCTGTTCACGTTAGAAATTTTATTAAAATACCGGAAATGAGTATTCGTCAATGAACTTAGAAGTTTACTTGAACTATAATATAATCCTAAACAGTTCCATGTATTCCTAAAATTTTGTTGCTTTCAAATCAATTAATGTTTTCCCTTTTTCCTTGTCCCTTTTCCTTTCTTTTTTGTTTTCGTTTTCTTTCTTTTTTAATGTAGTCGGTCATCCTATACAAATCGTTAGAAATTATTAGAATGCAGAGGCCTATTGCACGAAATGGTCTAAGCTATCTCGACTTCTTGTGCCACCATCTTAACATAGACACACATGTTTATACGTCTGTGTTATGAGGGTATCACAAAAAAGTTAATAGAATATTGTATACACGTCGCGTCATCTTTACACGTCACGTCATAATTGAGGATTTATCAAATTATCATGTATCATACTTAAATTCGCTACCTTAATGAACAATATGCATTTTTAATTACGTCCCTTTTTTTCTTGAACTTCTCTCTTATCTACTAAGCCCATGTATTTACTTTACACATTATTTCAGTTGCGCCTAGATCATTTTCTTGAAAAGTGGATTTGGCGCTATATAAATTATATATATTTTTATTATCAAATGTTTTACCCTTATCGGATGTCTCCATACGGTGCCATTGCCACACAGTCATCCGGTGGACTGATATTCAGCGTACGCTCCTTGAGCTCAAGCCAAACGTCAGTCCATAGAGTAATCAGCGCTCGGGAAGCGTTTTTTTAATTAAAAAAAAACCGCTGGGCCCGACGCGTTGCGACGCAGGCTAAAAACGCCCAGGTGTGAGTGTGAGCCCAAGTGCCATGGCATCTCCGAAAGCTTCTTTTCTTCGAAGGTAAGACGATACCCCCTTGGCTGGAACATTGGCTCGACCTCAAGCATGCGTCACATCTTTACGTTTTTAGCCTGCGTCGGGCTTGCGTTTTTGGAAATTAAAAACGCTCCCTTGACGGACAGCATACTCAGATCAAACAGTGACGTTCGACTTGCGCTCAGGGAGCTAAGCCAAGCGTCAGTGTACCGTATGATTTGCGTCTTTTGCGTCAGGGGAGCGTTTTTAATTTCCAAATACGCTGGGCCGACGCGGGCTAAAAATGCAAAGGTGTGAGTCAGCCTTTATGCACAACCCAAGTGCCATGACATCTCCCAAAAGCTTCTTTTCTTCGAAGGTAAGATGATACCCCCTTGGCTGGAACATTGGCTCGACCTCAAACCCTAATGTTTGTTTTAGGAGCATCTCCTTGTCAAATGAATAGCGAGAGACCTGATGAGGGGCATGAACTAGCTAATCAGATGGAGGCGGAACAGATTTATTTGACTTGAGGAGTGATATAAAATATTAGAATGATCATGGAGGTCACAAAAAGAAAGTGACAGAATATACAAAATCAGTTGAATTTCACTCAAGATTTTCAGTGAGCGCTTTCACTCATTACTTTTTTTTAGAAAGCGGAAGACAAAGAAAGCCAACGAATTAGCCATCGTTCTAATTCACTTTTTTATATATTTTTAAAAATTGTTTTCATTATCATATCCACATTATAAAGGTACATGTATATTACTTTTGTGATAGTTTATCAAATTCAGGCTATTTCATCGTTGTCAGTCCTGGTTATTAAGTATTGTAATTATAAATCACTAAAAAAATCAAGTTAAGTCTATGACGATTTCACTATATAAAGATTGATTTTCAAAGACTTGAGGTAGGTAAATAAAGTCTTTATAATTCCTATCGTACCCTTAAAGACCAAGAATTTAACACTTCCGAAATAGATAAAGCAACAGCAACAACAAAAAAATCCCACATAATTGTCATGTTCCCCACGCAATAAGAAGAAATTAGGGTACACTTTTTCACCATTAGGAGTGCAGCCGCTCGTATAATTGCAGCACCCTTTAAGAGCGAAGATTAGCATTCTTAGGGTGGAGATATCCTAACGCTGCTTCGGGGGTGAACTTGCCCCGTTCTCTCATTGAACCCTTGAGTACTCCAACACGCACGTGATGACATTGATGCTGCTACATGATACCCTTAATAAAAGCAAAGACGAACAAAGATAATACGATGCTTCTCGCCAAAGACCTCAGCAGGTGCTGATGGATTCCGATTTGCAAGACCCTTTGCTCAACTGAAAGGTTGTATTGGATCTGGCCATCGGGCTTTTTTTTTTTCAGGCATACTTTTTTCATTCCCTGCGAGGCATATAGAATCACGATTCCCAAATATTTATTTTGCTAATCAGGTAACATTATGTGGACACTAAGAAATTAGGGTGCACTTTTGCACCATTAGGGTGCCAGCCGCTGGTTAAATGGGAGCACCCCTTAGAGTGGGGATATCTAATAGGGTGGAGATATCCATACTGGGGATGCATATCTTCACCCAAGGGGTGCTGCTATTGAACTAGAGCCAAACTGCACCGGCAGTTATTGCACCGGTCGGTGTCTGTATGAAGAGATCCGGTACAACGTAATCACTGCCTAAAGCTGTGTTTCGCTAGCGGTTACAGGGCGGAACCTACACAGCACCGGTCGGTTTTCGGATCGATGCGATACACTTGCAATGTTGTATCATCGGCGGTAACTGTGTGACAATGACACGGTACTGGTCCGTGTTGGAACAGATCCGATACAGCGTACAGAATACCTGCAGCTATGCGTCATCCCCGGTGACACCAACACTGCACCGGTCGGTGTCAGTGTGAAGAGATCCAATACACCGTAAACACGTAACCACAGCCTACAGCTGTCTGTCGCTAGTAGTTACAGGATATGGAACCGGCACAGCACTGGTCGATGTAAGGATCAATGTGATACACTTGCAATTTTGTGTCATCAGCGGTACCTCTAATGGTAATGGCACGGCACTTGTCCGTGTTGTAACAGATCCGATACACCGTATGTATACAGCCGTGTGTCACCAGCGGGTACATGGCGCCTTCAACCCGGCGCTGGTCGGTGTTGGGAGAGGACCGATACAATTCCTGCAGTTATATGTCACCAGCGTTTATTTGGGTGAAACCAACTTTTCACCGGTCGGTGTCTGTATGGAGAAAGCCGATACACCGCGAGCCGCCACGTGTGTGTCATCAGCATTTGCCTGGTGGCACCGACACTGCAACAATCAGTTTTTGAGAGATCTGATACACCGTATATACAGTCGGCAGCGGGGTCTTACCAGTAGATATAGGACAACGCTGACCCGGCACTGATCGATGTTGTGGGAGATCCGATATGCCATAAACACGATATAAACTGTTTTTGGAAAATTATTCGAACGCAAATTCAATGGTCCTTTGTAATGCTATTCAAATCGGAACCGGCTTGCGATTGTTATGTCCGCACAATTGAATACACGGCATACGGTTATATTGTATGTGGCCCACTTAGCTTTTCGGAAATAGTTGATATCGTGTTCATATAGAATTCCTGCAGCTATGTGTCACCAGAACAGACACGGCACCGGTCGGTGTTGGAAGTGATCGGATAGGCACGGTGCATACTGGCGACACATGTATGTTGTATAAGCATGTGTGGATACAGGGAGGCACGGACACGACACCGGTCTGCGCTAGGAGAGATTTGATACACTGTAGACACTGCCTGCAGCTGTGTGTCAGCTGCGTTTACTGGGTGTCACCAACACAGCATCTATCCATACTAGGAGAGACTCGATACACCATATACACTGTACTCGATACACTGCGTGTTTCCAGTAGATACAACGTGACACTGACAAGGCACCAGTCGATGTCAGGAAAGATCCGATAGCGTATATAATCGCTGGATCTAAGTGTCGCCAGTGTCGCCAATGCACCGATTGGTGTTGGGAGGGTTCCGCTACACCATGTAGAATGCCTGAAGCTATGTTTCGATAGAGTTTATTGGGTGACACTAACACTGCATCGGTCCGTGTTGGGACAGAACCGATACACCATATCCCCTACCTGCAGCTGTGTGTCATCTGCGTTTACTGGGTGACACCAGCACAGCATCTACCCATGCTAGGAGAAATTTGATACACCATATACACTGCCTGTAGCTGTGACAGAACATCGTAACGCTATCCTGTAATCACAACTTCAACACCAATTACTCTAACTCTATTTCCGCTTTATAATTGATGGGATAGTCACGTGGTCACTTGAAGGTGAAGATTCTCGCGGCGAGTAAAGGACGATGCACACCTTTGCGTTTTAGCCTGCGTCAGCTCAACGTTTTTGGAAATTAAAAACACTCCCTGGACGCACTAAGATGCAGGTTATACGGTGGACTGACTTTGACGAGAGCAAGCTGATCGTCAGTCCGCCGTCTGATCAGCGTACACTGCGCTTGGGGAGTATTTTTAATTTTCAAAAACGCTAAGGCTAAAAACACAAAGGTGTGAGTCGGGCTTAAAGTGTGGAGCCGCACTTCATGGAAGACCAGGGAGTTGAAAATTGTGACAGCCATTTAACACTGTACTGATTAAAGGGGAACTACACTCAGACATCAAATTACTATCATTAAATGAAGAAAAATAACATGAACAAACTGTGAAAATTTGAGCAAAATCGGATAATCCATTTAAAAGTTATGAATTTCCAAAGTTTTAATTTACACTGCTCATGGGCTCCTTAAATTGGCAGATGTACATGCACAAAATGGCTGCCAACATGGAGAACTCTCCATTCGCTTTGTACACAAAATTTCACATTTTCCTCTTCTTCCAGAAAAGTAGAAAAAATTCGTTGTTTTTTTTTTTTGGTTACATATACTACAGCCACATCAATTCTGCAAGCATTCCAGAAAGAACGGGGTTGATTCCTCATTTGAAATATGATATTGATCCATTTTCAATAAATTTATATGCAAAGTGAATGAGGAGTTCTCCATGTATGACATCACAGATTATGCTAATTAGCTAAACGCATGCCAATTCAAGGATGCCCAGCAGAGGTGTAAATGATAACTTTGAAAATTCATAACTTTTGTACGGATTATCCAATTTTGCTCAAATTTTCACAGTTTGTTCTTCTGATTTGTCTTCATTTACTGACATATAATTATTGTCTGGGTGTAATTCCCCTTTAAACGCCCTAAATGCAATCACGACACTGGTTGAAATAAAATGATCTATAAATACATTATTTAAAGGATTCTTCCACCCTTTTTCTTAATTAAAGGCATAGTGTAACATTGTTTTCATATACATAATTCTCAACCGCCAGTTCCTATACAATATCTGAATAGCTGATGGTGGATGAACGAAATAAGCTTGGAATTAGGATTCAAAATCAACGTTTAGAGCTTGAAGCAAGCTCAAATGTAAAGTGATGCCTCCATATGCACACACCTGCACACTGTACTGGAATTACGCGTCAGACTCTTAACTCAATTTTCATAGATATCTTGAAAGTGCATGTGTAGCTTGCTTTATTTTTGCATGTTACGTCGATTTTTCATCAATCTGATATAGACAATAAGATAGGACAAACAACATGGTTTTAATAAGTTATAAAACTCCACAACCGCAATGTTACGCAAGGTCTTTTAAATCATATACAACAAAAATTACATACATTTCTAATCGCTGCAATATGCTTAATCGCTTTTACGCTCTATTGGTGTTTATTTTCGTCTAATAATCGCAACGGATTGAAAAATTTATTTTCGGTAGTTTGCCTCTCTTCTACCTGCTTATTAGCCTCATGATTAAAACATTTCTTGAGCGCCAAAATGAGAAAATAATTCCAGAAGGCCTTGTGATCGACAAGATTAAAAACATGATTAGTGGGAGTGTTTATTTGATTAGAAGACGGCATGACTCTTTAACCTTTTTGTATCGCGATAAAAAAAAAGCTTGCTTTGAAAATGTTCAAACCTCACAACTGCAATGTAAGGCAATGTTTTTTTTTAAGTGTATATACTTATAAGCTATTTATTTGTTTAATTACTGCAATAAACTCAGTCGCGTTTACGCTCTTCTTCCATAATCACAACGGTTTGAAAATGTGATTTTCGGTAGCTCGATATAGCTCGACTTGTCCTGTGTATTTGCCTCCTTTATCGCCGAATTGTGGTAATGATTCACCCTTCATTCATGACTCCAAGGTTAAAAACAATCCTCAACCCGCACACATTCATGATTAGTGAGAGTGTTTATTTAATTTAATTTTCAACCTTTACATATCGCGATAAAACAGATTGATTTGATAAATTTTAGACTTTACAACTGCAATGTTACGCAATGTCTTTAAGTGTATATACTAGAAAAAAGGCTATGTATTTCTTTTATTACTGCAATAATTTTACCCGCGTTTACGCTTTATTTCAATAATAATAATAACATGCAGATCTTGTATAGCGCTTATTACCGCTGATAAAGGTATCTAAGTGCTTTACAATTAATGCATCATTATTACCCTGGCTTTGCAATAGCAGCTTATGAGGCGCTTATGCATTTCAAGTAAGATATTCCTACAAGGTACACATTCGTCTCACCTGGGTTGAGTGCAGCACAGTGTGGATGAATAATGGTCGCAACGGCTTTAAAATTGTATTTTCGGTAGCTCGATCGTTTTAGCTCGGCTTTTCCTGTTTATTTGCCTCCTTTATCGCCGAATTGTGGTAATGATTCATCTTTCATTCATGACTCCAAGGTTAAAAACAATCCACAACCCACACACAGTCATGATTTGTAGGAATGTTTATTTAATTATAAGACGGTCTGACTCTTCAACCTTTACATATCGCGATAATTTGACGTTGTCAAGGACGCATAATATGATTTCGAAAGCGTTTAAAGCTACCGACAGATCGAGGAGATAACGTGTTAAGTACTCAAAATAATGGAAAGATTTTTTTAAATACAGGCTTTGATTTCGCTGTTGCGTTAAATGCTTTTATAGAATATGTCAATTATATTTATTTTTTGGCACTTCTTGGCACTTTTGGGTACCTTTCGGCGTTAAGGTCTCCAAACTTTACTAAGACCCACAAATGCTGAATTGAATTTGACTTTATATAGTACATCTTCATTATCGATCATTTGATGTGAGAGTGACAGAGAGGGAGAAGGGGGGGGGGGCTACTCCCCAAACATAATTATCGAAAATGAGTGTACATACAAAGAAGGGAGATAAACAAAATAACTGCTCATATGAAGTTGTTTCATGAGTATTGAATTATCGAGCATTTTATAAAATAGAGGTAGAGAGAGAGAACGACGAGAAGAGAAGGGGAAAGAGGGATGCGGTCTTGCGGAGTATGTATGCCTTGTATTTTGTATTTGTATTTTATTTATTTAATTACGGTAAAAACTTGCTATCAGCTAAAAGCTGTTTTTTAGCAACGCCTTGCGCGCGGGGTGTGTGTGTGTGTGTGTGTGTGTGTTTGTTGTGCGATTATGTGGGTGTGTGTGTGTAAAGCGAGTATGTGTGGCTGTGTTCTTGTTTATGTGCATGATAGAGTGAGATAGTAAGTCGTTGGCAAAAACAAATATCATATTAAGGCGCAGGTGTCGGCTGCTCTCTTCAATTTCACTTTTAGTTTTGTTTCTTTCTCAAATATTCGTTTAATGGATGTCATAAAGTAATCGCAAGAGGTCCATTTGCTTCTGGCCTTTCATTAGATTTTGTTTATGTTGAAAATTTTCAGCTTTATTTTATGGTATGGGTCAAAATAATAGAAAAAAGATAATATATTGAATCAAGTTGGCGGGAATGTTATTCTAGATAACCATATACCTGAAGGTAGATAAAGATAGATAGATAGATAGATAAATAAATAGATAAATTCTCTTTTGACACTGTAAAAACCAAACAGATCCAGAGTCTGGTTTACATTGGGGCCATGCTATTTTACCGGTTTTGATAATACATTTTCGTTATTTTTGTGGGAGAATTAATAAATAATTTTTGACGAGCCCGATAGATAAACATTCGCATGTCATTATTAGCATGCGTTCCAGGTAAACATTAGATACGAATGGTTGCGAGATGGCTTTAAACGTATAAAACACACGCACACGCCGTTATCCCACATTCGTGCACACACACGACTAGCCATGCCCTCATACGGCACAAAATATGCACTAGAGAAATGGAACAAAGAAAACATCAACAACAATAACAACAACAACAACAACAACAACAATAAGAAAACGGAATGACAGAGGATGCAGAAAACAGATATTACTAGAGTTACAGTCATATCACAGAGTCATGTTCCACAATATCCCCCTTTCTATTGCTAATCAACAAGTCTTGAAATGAAGGTTCCATGACAAATGCTCCGGCGACAATTGCTCCGGCAAAAAACTGACACAGTAAGCCTAATGTCAAACCTAATCCCAAACCTAACCCTAACCCTAACCCTAATCCTAATCTTGACATCATTCTGAATCATAAACCCTATCATAACCCTAACCCTAACCCTACTCGTAGCCAGAAAAATTAACCGGAGCAATTGTCGCCGGAGCAACTGTCGGGTCACCGAAATGAAACACTTCATACGCAATATCAGAAATGATGCAAGTTGACTCGAGTCGCGTCTAGTATGTTTCCAGAATTATTCATTTGTTGGAAATGTTTCCCTTGGGGTAAGATAATGTTCGGTATGTGCCCTGTGATAGGGGCACCGAACAGTTTGATTGCTACGAATCGATGGAAAAGCATCATAGACCTGGAGATAGACAATTAGTCATGTTTACATTATTTGAAATGAAAGGGAGCAGGAAATATGAATAACATATAATGTTTAGATTAAATATTATGCATATANGAGCAACTGTCGGGTCACCGAAATGAAACACTTCATACGCAATATCAGAAATGATGCAAGTTGACTCGAGTCGCGTCTAGTATGTTTCCAGAATTATTCATTTGTTGGAAATGTTTCCCTTGGGGTAAGATAATGTTCGGTATGTGCCCTGTGATAGGGGCACCGAACAGTTTGATTGCTACGAATCGATGGAAAAGCATCATAGACCTGGAGATAGACAATTAGTCATGTTTACATTATTTGAAATGAAAGGGAGCAGGAAATATGAATAACATATAATGTTTAGATTAAATATTATGCATATACTTGCATAACAGAGGGACAGAGAGAGAGGGGGGTAGGAGGAGGGAGAGAGAGAGAGAGAGAGAGAGATAGAGAGAGAGAGATAGTTGGGATGATAGTGAGAAAATACATATCTTAAAACCCTATTACACGTCTACCTAGTGTTAATTATATCAGACGGTCCCTCAGTACAGAGGATACTGTAGGCTAACACTAACATTTGGGACGCCAATTGTATTCAGTGTCAGTCAAGCGTGTTTCATGTATTTTTCTGTGCACATGAACCGTAGAATAGATTCGATATACATTAGGCATATGTTGGCTATGAACACAGATGTGTGACTTGAGTCTTTAAAATGGACATGAGATATGTAAAAGATGGCTTGAATTCTACATGAAAATATTTTTTCCCGTTCTGGAGTGATGAACCAAAACTGACATGTTAACCCAGAAATCTATATTCTTTGGAATCCAGTTGCATACATTACTTATTGCTTTGTGGGGCAAGTCATATAGTCATATAGGCAAGCTTTCAGGTTATCATAAGCAATCTTTGTGGGTAGAGAGCGCCTAAAACTTGCATAGTATACCCCGCCTATTTAGAACATCCGATGGTCCCTATGCGCAGGGGATAACCTAAGCCTGACACTAAACATACATGTGCGTACATCGAGCGTAAACTAAATGTATTAGTGTCAGTCAAGCGTCTTTCATTCTTCTTTTTGCTCACATGAACCGTTAAATGAATTCAATTTACATCAGGCAGACGTTGGCTTTTAACGAAAATGTGTGAATAAAGTCTTAAAACGTATAGATCAGATATTTAACTTCATTGTGAGCTGCAGCAAAATATCAACATAATGCAGTTTTTTTCCAAAGCAAATTAGGGCACGTTCAAATTTAAGTTGAATAAAATCTACCTAGAAATCTCTTAATTATCGCGAAACAAAAATGACGACATGCGTCGCTTTCTTTAACAGCACATCGCCTCACGTGCAAAATGAATTCCAATTCCCACTCCACACACAATACCACTGGACGCTCCATTCACTTTGGCCCGTGTTGGTCGGCGGTCCATTAATCTAGTGCTCCTAAGGAATAATGGTTGATTGGCATTTCCAAACTAAAATAAGTCAAAACACGTTGGAAAATGTTCTTCTTATCTCGCACACACTTAATATGATTATGGATATGAAGCAATTTTGTGAACACATCGGCTCGTTTTACACCAATTTATGCATTCCGACCATTATTAATCTATACCTTTAAGATGGACATGAGATATAAAAGTGATGGCTTGAATCCTGCATGAAAATGATTTTCCCGTTCTGGAGTGATGAACCAAAACTGACATGTCAACCCAGAAATCGAGGACTCCAGCTGCATAAGTCCTGCCAATCATAAATCTGAATCTTACAAGTACCGTCAAGTGTTTCTATACATTTCTTTATCTATCTACACTCTACCATCTCTTTCATCGTCAATATTTTCTCCCTGAACATATACTTTCCGAGGATTTGCAATTGTCAGATTGAAAACCGATGATCTGTCCGCATTTTCCTTAAAATGATGGATGAGCTTAAAGGCGTAGATCAGTAATAGTCAAGATGCAGAAATTGACGTAAAACGAGCTGATGTACTTGTGTACGAAAGTGCAAGGAAGTGTTTGCATGTATTCTGGCTAATTTCATTTTGAATATACTAATCAACCGTTATTCCTACGGAGTGTTAGAGGAATGGACAACCAGCGGACACGGGCAACGAGAATGGAGCTTGTGGTGGTATTTTTTGTGGAGTGTAAATTTGCATCTATTTTGCACATGAGGCTGTGTGCTGTTGAAGAAAACGACCCACGACGCTATTCTTGTTTCGCAATAATTAAGCCATTTCTCGATCGATCTTATTCAAACATCCAAACAAATGAAATCTTTGTGATTTTTAAAACGTTATTTTTTGTTTATCTCTTATGTGTGTACACTCACACAGGGAAGATGAGATTATCCTGGTAATTGAACACAAGATATCCAGATAATTGATCAATACTACCTCCAAGTTTTGTTTCAGGACAATCAAGCGTTAACAAGCTATGCTACTTTGAATTAGAGGATACACATTTTTTGTTGTTGTTGTGTTTTAAAACGCGACATACGAGTGTAGAATGCCATGATAGCCCATCATCGGACAAATGTCGTACAAACATAATATAGAGTTCATGGGACATCCTCTTATATTCCTTGAGCGAAATATCACATCACACTACAAACACATGAATCACTGGAGTGCTGACAACACCCAAGTGTTTGGATATACACAAACACACACGTACAACCACACTCACAAACCCAACTCACACACAACCACCATACACACTCAGAGATGATGCACATCATTCACTTATAAATATACCCATACATGTTAGCAAAGCAGTATACATAATCGCACATACATGCATACACAATCTCTCTTTCTCTTTCTCTCTCTCACACACGCACATACGCACGCACATACGCACGCACATCCACTCTTAGACATAACACACTTTCACACCCGCCCACACACATGTTTAGATCCACGTCATCCATGGGGATCATACTCAAACAAGCATTTATGCCGATTGAAGACGCGCCGAAATATGTAATTGAGACGAGAAGAACGCCTGGAGATATGACAACCAAATAAGATGTTCACCCCACCAGACATTTAGCACAAATGTCCACAACGACAGAAAACATATTTCCCGCTTCTTTTGGTCGTCTGTTGAGCGTTGACAGCGAATGGACATGACGTCACTGAATGCTCGCCAGGATCACGATGTACAAAAGGCAATGACATCATGGGGGAAAAACTAGTTTACCCATAAAGGTACGTTACTTTTTATTCCCCTTTAATATTGGATATCAATGCATTGTAATATGCAATTATGATCCTAAGGCTGTATACCTCAAACTTCGTCAGACGCGACAAGACAATTGAGTAATCTTTCGATTGCACTTTACTGAAAGGTCAAGCGAAAGGTTGGGGGTTCATAAACCCTGAGTGGGAAGCGAGCAGATTGAAACACAACACTGCACATACGGTATGGATGTCACTTTCATTTTAAGATGCATGTCATAAAATGCAAGGGTTGAGTAAATTTTATGGAAATATCAGCAGATAAATAACAAAGAGCAAATATTCTATTACTCCACAAAGATTTTAATTGGGGATGCTAATCATAGGTACGAGCGAGGAGGCAATATCGTATAAAGTAGAATATCAATGTGCTTTTGAACGAGGGAACCCCGGTCAATTTTCTTGAGGCGGTAAACCCAGAGGGCGTGTATACCACATCAGCGTTTACGAACTTTTTGTTAAGCCACTGAGGGCGGAGCGCATCTTTCCTGAATCCCTACCACTTTTTTTTTTTTTGGGGGGGGTGGGGTAGCTTTACATCCCCACTTACATGACGGGGTACATTTTACACTCACACCCAGGCCTTGTGGCCGGGCTTTTATTTTTACAACCACCGCACCATGTGCTGGAACTGTTTACGGCGAGGATTGTAGGTAACAACTGTAAAAGGGGGTGTCGGGGATCGAATTCTAATGACATCCCGTGGACTTAATATTTGGGGGCTACTAGGCGGAAATGGGCCTTATTGGACCCAGCGTTGGACCCGCTTATGTGGCTCCTTACTCGCTATTTTGCCCCCCCCCCCCCCTGATCCCTTACCGGCACCCATTCATACCACCAGGGTTGAGTGCAGCACAATGAGGATGGATTTCTTAACAAAATGAGTTGAAAGCGAGATCAGAAACAATTACATATGAAAGATTGGGATTAAATAATGCCATACTCGCATTCGCCAATCACACATCATGCACAAATAATACCAAAATTGCTTTACTCATTCCTCATGCTTTGCTATATTCTCACGTTATACGAACAATTCTAACCATTAGACTAGCCTTGACACAGTTTGTTTTACTTCTCGTCATAGCTATTTTTTCCAACATCTCGACAATTCGCCGTTTAGCAGTCTCAGCTTAGTGGGCTTCAACGACAGGTGTTGTCAAAATGCCAACAGTGCAGTTGTATCGAACCCTGTTCCTAAACAAATAATGTCATATTCTACATTGCTTAAAATGATCCAAATACATTTACAAAGTACCTTCCAAGGACATATTGATATGTGTTATGGTATATATCTGCAGCCTTTCACCGTCTTAAAGTAGAGAGATGGATTCACCCGTGAGATAGATTTAGCCGTAAGGTATGGTGTAATTGACCCACTTACGAGATTGACTCAGAGTGTCTTCAGAGACAGTTGTATTTTACGGTGACCCACCACCCCCATAACAGACCACACGTTAAGACCGGGTCACACATTTGCGTTTTTACACTGCGTCCGATCAGCGTTTTAACAAACGTATCCTGAACGTNCGTTTAGCAGTCTCAGCTTAGTGGGCTTCAACGACAGGTGTTGTCAAAATGCCAACAGTGCAGTTGTATCGAACCCTGTTCCTAAACAAATAATGTCATATTCTACATTGCTTAGAATGATCCAACTACATTTACAAAGTACCTTCCAAGGACATATTGATATGTGTTATGGTATATATCTGCAGCCTTTCACCGTCTTAAAGTAGAGAGATGGATTCACCCGTGAGGTAGATTTAGCCGTAAGGTATGGTGTAATTGACCCACTTACGAGATTGACTCAGAGTGTCTTCAGAGACAGTTGTATTTTACGGTGACCCACCACCCCCATAACAGACCATACGTAAAGGCCGAGTCACACCGTTGCGTTTTTAGCCTCCGTCGGCCAAGCATTTTATAGAAAATTGAAAACGCTCTCTGAGCGTACAGTATACGCTGATCAAACGGTAGACTGACGTTCGGCTTGCGCTCAACGAGCATACGCAGAACGTCAGCTCACTGTATGACATGCGTCTTCGCGTGTCCCCCTAAAAACCACTGGGCCGACGCAGGCTACAAACGCAAATGTGTTAGTCGGCCATTAAAGGGGAATTAATCTCAGGACGTTGATTTGCTATCAGTGAAAGAAAATGTATGATGATCAAATTGTGAAAGTTTTGATTTACACCTCTAATGGGCTCCTTGAGTTGGCAACGTACACTGGCACAGGCAGGCACAAAGTGGCTGCCAACTCTCCATTCATTTTTGTATTATGCTTTGAACACAAATTTTGATATTTCGGTTCCTTTAGAAAAGTATACAATGAACCAACAAGATTCATCGCAAAATGCGTACAGAATCAATGTCTCCATAATATACTTCGACAAAAATGGTAAAATTTTGTCCAATCTTTTTACAAAAAGAAGAAAATTTGAAATTCTCTTTACAAAGGAAATGGTAAGTTCCCCTTGTTGATAGCCATTTGGTGTCTGTATAGGCAGGTGTATTGCCAACTCAAGGAGCCCACGAAGGAAGTAAATCACAAACTTTTACAGTTGGATCATTATATTTACATTCCCGAGCGAGAAAATACGAGAATCAGACGGTGGACTAACGTTAAACTTAACAGAGCGCAATCCAAACGTCAGTCCACAGTCTGATCCACGTATTTTTCTGCAATGGGACAGTTTTTTTTGGGGGGGGGGGGGCGATGCTGGCTAAAACGCAAAGGTGTGAGCGAGCCTTTAAACTTGTTTATACCTTTCGTCTGCCGTTTCCAAATGATTTGAGCCACGTTTATATATATTGTTGTAAACTATCCCCTGTCATTAGTCCAAGCCATAAAAAGATTCATTTTTTATTGGATCATGTTTGAAGAAGAGGAAAGATGAGAGCGAAGTTCGGAAACAAAGAGCTTTAGGTTCTTTGTTCGGAAAGGAATCACGCAACACGTATCGTACTATCATCAAGACTAAATAAAGTTTTTTTTTTTTTTTTTATTAACAATTATCTCAATGGTTGGTAAAAAAAGAACATGCACATTTGATGGGTTCAAACTCGCACAATATTTCCATAATTTCACCAAAAAAAGTTAATTTTTTTGTTTTTAGCCAAATCTAAAATTCTCTAAAAGTGTAAGTGATTGATGACAATTTTAATATATGACGTTATTTACATAATTCTATCAAACATCCCACTTTTATCACCCATTATTTTAGAAAGCATTGCCTTAATCACTGCAAAGGAAGGGCCTTTTGGAGTCCTGTAATCGAATTCAAAGTTCAGTTCAAGTGTTCCTTTTGTACCATGTATGAATATAAAACAAAATAAAGACAAACATATCTGACAACCGAACTTATCTTTACATCTTGTTTCTAAAGCAACGATGATGTCACCGGAAATGCTTTCCGACATCGATGGCCCATAAAGCATGACCACTATCTTTCTCTTATCCGTCAGGAAACCGTCCGATCATCTAAATCCAACGCGCCTAAATCCTAAGCTCAAGCTTTCGATGTAAATCGATGGAGATGGCAGTGCTGGGCGGTGTTTCACCAAGATGAGAAAGGCTTTAAGAATGACTGGTATCAGTTTTCGTGCTGAATACACGTAACACTACGAATCATTACGCATCAGAACAGATACCAGTCGTTCTTCAGCGCGCCTACATCGAAATCTCAAGCTTTCAAGTTAGATCGATGAGGATGGCAGTGTTGGGCGGTTTGTCACCAAGATAAGAACGAGTTTCAGGACGACTGGCATCAGTTTTTTACGCAGAATTCATGTGGCATCACCAATCATATCGCACAAGAACGGATACCAGTCACTATTTAAATCTTTTATCGAAGTCTTCCTTATCTAGGTAAAACACAGCCCTGGAGATATATCTTAAATGGATATCATTCGAAGTAGCTGTCAACATATACTTAAACATAATCAGCATATAGCTAACAATATTAGTATAGCAGCTTAAAATATGTTAAAAAATCATACGTCAAGTTATTATGCACACACCCATTTTAGGATTCTCGTGAAAGACCACCAACTTGAAGAAACGATTCACCATGTCTGAATAGCATTTTGTGAACGGACAAAGTTACAAAGGGAGGAAAATAAATATGTAGATATACATATTTAAACAAAACCCCTATTATCTGTATGCATTTGAGGTTCTATCAAAGTTCTCTAAAATTGTGCGTCAATATTTCCTTTTTGTAGATGGATAACCATTCAAACCATTTCAGGCATCAGCTCGAGACGTAAAAAGCGAAGTAAAGTTACCTGCCATTAAGGTAAATCGTTTTACGCTCGGGTAATTAGTTCGGTAAACGATAAGGTATCATTTACAAAAAGGACATCACCTTTCTCACCTGGCACCACCCCTTCACCAACCTACCTACCCGCCGCATTGCTCGGCGAAGATGTTAGCGTGATAAATATAAATCTCCTTACCTCCTTGCCTGTGACATTTCAATCACCGGGGATGACTTTATTGGTGTTAAGGCAGGATAAAGCGCATGCCAGGATAATTCCGCATTCACGCGTTCCTCTCTATAAGGCCAAGAAAATAAATTTTGTTTGGATGCCCTGCAATGCCATTTCTGAAGAAAAAAAGCTTCGGTCGGTCCAAAATGTGGTGTTTTTTTTTGGGGGGGGGGGATTAATCTTTATGTGGAAGCGTCGTGATGTAATGGTTCTGACTCCTGCCTTTCAACTAGAGGGTCGGTGGTTGGAATCCCATCCATGGCGTTAATATCATTCAGAAAGAAATTTATCTACACTATATGCTGCACTCAACCAAGGTGAAAATAGGTACCTTTGAATGCTTCAGAGCCTGACTGGTTTGCTCGGCAGTTATAGCCAGGGTAATAATAAGGTACCTAGTATCAAACGCAGTGGATGTATATAGTGATTACTATATATAAATGGATCTATTGTTATTACTGTTTTAGATTAGATTTTACGCAATTTATGACAAAATACGACTTAGCCATAGATGAAAACCCAGCGAGCATCTGGAAATGTCTTTTCAGGTCATACTTCACATATCAATTAATAATTTCACTGTGAATTTTCGATTTTGATGAAAGGCAAAAAAGCGACAAAAAAGTTAAAGCGATAGACCAGTTTTGGGAGGAGGGCGCTTCAGATATTTAATTAGTTTGCGAGCTTCAGTAAAATCATTATCATAATGCAGTTTTTCAATATTAAATTAGAGCATGTTCATAGTTTGTTTGAATTAAATCGACCTAGAAAGGGCTTAATTATCGCAAAAAAAAAAAACATGCTGCGGTCGTACTCTCTTACAGAACATGCTTCACGTACAAAATGAACGCGAACTCACACACGGCAGACAATGCCACCGATCGCACTGCCAATTTCAGGCCGACGCTCCCTCGTGCTAAAGAACTTAGCACACCGTAGGAATAATGGCTGATTGACGTGTTCGACGTAAAATACACATAATACGAGCAAGAATATGCTCCTTATATCCTACACATATATATTTAGCCATGTAAAGCAATTTGCGAATACGTCAGCTCGTTTAACATCACTTTCTGCATCCCGGTCACTACGAATCTATACCTTTAAATTGGGCCATTTTCAGAGGGTAGGTCGGTGGAGGGCATCCGAACAACTATTTTTTGCCCTTAACATCTTTCGCACATTCCTTAAACGAATTTACACTCATCCCACGGTGCATCGAGGGACAGGGTGGGTTCATATAGTGGTAGTACTAAAATATAAGAGCCATGACCCTTTGCACCTTGGTATAAGCATTAATTCGTAATCAATTTTACTTTGGTAAAGTTGGTACTAAAAATCACACGAACTAATAATAGTAGTCTTTACATCATTTATGAAAAGGTCTAATCAAACTTGTTAGGTAAATAGAAGGAACTGATGAAACTATACATTAATGCACAGCTGTGGAGTAAAATGAAAAAAAAAAAACCTTTCCATTTTTGTAAATCAACAGTTGCTGATTAATTATTTTTGCAATATATCTTTAGACCATAGGCGATGTATTATTCATCAAAAGAAAGGTAGATCGCTTAGTAGTTATAAAAAACAACCACAACAACATTGTATTCCCAATTTATTAGTGAATTCATATCCGAATTCGTATTACCTTGGATTGGGAAACATCTGAGTTGTCAAAAATGAAAAATAATTTGAAATTTGTCATCTTTTTCAGTGGTCTAAACTCGCATTCTACTGGTTTATTGACTTATTTAGATACATCATACTCACGTATTTGTCTACAAAAAAAATAGTGTACATATGAAAACTCAAGAGTTATATTTTCTAATATAAGTGTGTACATATTTATAATTCTACTACTCTTTCTATACAGTTAAGTATTTATTTTCTTTAAAGAACATTGCAAATAATGTTAGAAATGCCTCTTGACCTTTCATTTAGTCGTTGTATCATTTTATGTCTGTAAGTAAAATGATAGGATGGGGACAAAGATTCCCTCTTGAATTCTATCTTTCAAGCCAAGCTAAAAACCATGCATTCATTTGGACCATACACATCTTTCAAAATTGAATGGATACCTTAATAGATTGCCAGTAGCCATCCCAGCCTTTTCTACGCACCATCCCCTTAGAG